>CAKNXH010001175.1:153174-187442 GCA_932178445.1 Andricus quercusramuli
TAAATCCGGTCGGTAGAGCGGGTGTTTTGTATTGGTATGGTAGCAACCTTTGCGCGTAGTCCGTCTCCAGTCACTAGTGCAATGTCAACACGTAAGAGGTTATATCGCAGCTATCACTATTTTTATTAAAAATAACTTATTCTTCTTGCCGGAAATGTTTTAAGGTAATTTTTCCAGTATATGAAATACCACAGAAGCGAACCATCATGTTTTGCCATCTTCTGATGTTTTGATTTTCATAAAAAGCTGCGGTTGGCTTTGCCCCCGGGTGTGGGGCAAAGCCGGCGAAATACAGCTTGTTGGAAATAATTGAATTATTAAATCATTGCTTCATTAATGTAATTAATACTCATAGAAATATGATATTCAATAATGTAGGACTCGAAATAAAAAAAAGTGGATCAGTGCCACATCTTATCAACTTTAAAAAAATCATTGACTGGTAACTGGTTGGCGCTGCCCCTCCTTACCCTATTGCTTTTAATTTAAGGCCATTGGCGTATAATTTTATCAGGTTTCGTGTAGTAATTGGAAGTAAATTTAGAGTTGAATATTTTTAAAACTAGAGTACTTTTATGAAGTATTGAAAAAGATAGGTCTAGGAACTTTTGCATAGTAGTGTACTACATTCTCTTATAAACTATCCAATGTAGGTATATTCTATTTCTCTAAAATTGAAATCTATCACTTATATCCCGACAACAATAACTTTCCATGATTTTAAGAAAAATATAATTCTTAAGCAAATCATAATTGTTAGAATAATTGAAAATTATTTACAAAATACTTGGAAACTCATCCCTTAACAATTAAAAATAATACTTGTTGAAAACATCCAAAGAATGTCGTTTTTAGTATGAATTTGATAGAAAACTACTATTTTTCAGTTTTTGGGTCAATTTCCAAACAAAATGACAATGGCTGGAAAGGGGGGTGGGGAGTCAAAATTAAAACTCATTGAGTGGAAATTATTCTTTGAACATGCGTTAAGAGGTTTTATTACTTTAATTCACGAAAAGTTTATAACAAGTAGCTCTTTTTTCCATTTTTTCTTAAATCAATCTTTTTCCATTTAAAACCCCATGCTAATTTAAAAGGCTTGGGGCACGGGTTAACTTTGACAAAAAAAGAAAACAAGAAAAATATCGAGTTGATAAACTGTAAATATAAATTAGGAATTTATTTTTAAAATTCAACTATAATTCGATTCTTAACAATAGAATAATAATAAAATTGATTTTATAAGATGATTATGAATCTATTCATAATTAAATTATTTATAGATTTTTACGTTAAAAATTGAACTATTTTAATTCGAAAGCCTTAGTAATATTAATGAAATATTTGCATTCGATTCAAACTTCAAAATCTTTTTTCAATTTTCAAAAACAATTTGATTATTATATACATAATTAAATGCTTTTATTCAATTTCAAATCCTATTCAAATATTATTGCATTCTAAAATACTCCATTTTTTAAGCATTCAGTTTGAAATATTTAATTAAAAAATTTTTGTTTCAATACTTAACAACATTTGACTGTTTCTTTAGAATGGGAAATTATAAATCCAACATTCAAAAATAAACTAAATAAAATGCAATTATTTAAAATAAAATGAACCTCGAATCGTTCGAATTTCAGGGTGCTGAATGTAAACTTTGAAATTGGTATTGTTTTATTATTTTAATTTTCAATTTGTAAATGACATTTTTCGAATTAGATTTTTCAAGAAACAACTTATAATCACTGAATTGTACTGTTCTTAAGTTAAAATGGTTTGAAAATTTGAGAGTTTGCTGTATTTGTTATAATAAACTTCAAATAAGAAAGTAAAAATGAAATATTAAAAAATAAACAAACTGAAATTGAATTATTTAGAAAAAAATAAGCCTCGAATCTTTAAAATTCCAGAGTGCTGAATGCAAACTTAAGAATTTGCATTGTTTAATTTATTTTTAATTAATAAGTGACATTTTTGAATTGGAATATTTCAATAAAAATGTAAAATCCTTCAATTGTAGTGTTTCAACCTAAAATTGTTTAAAAATGATATAATGTTGAACATTTAAAAAATGTATTGATTCATTCTTCAAACTATTTTATTTCCTAAAACGCATTCTCTCCTTTGCCTGCTAAGTCAAGCTTTGTTTATAAAATACCGATGCGGACCGATATCAGTTCTCTGAAAGAACATATTGTGTCGCACTTATGTTCCGCATCTACATTTAGAATTAGGCTAATTATATTTTAGGAAGAAGAATATTAAAAATTGAAATGTCATTACGAAAAATTCGTTATTATGACACTTCTCATTATTATTACACATCTAAGTACTCAAAGCTTATAAGAAAAATATTGAAATTTGTTTCTTTTTTTTCAAATTAGACACAGCATATTTTCCTCCTGTTTGTAAATAATTTACAATTGTTTGAACAATTATTATTCGTTTGAGAGAGAGAGAGAGAGAGAAAAGCAAGCCTCCGTTCTGTGGCATGAGACACAGCGCGTGTGTCAGAGGCCTGCGTTACACTTTCTAGTCGTGGTTTCATTTGAATCAGGCGCAACTCCCCATATAACACAGCAAATGATCTCGACTCGAGAAGAGTCCAGATGTCAAACCATTTGGAAAGCTAAGCTCTGTATATGTTGGGAAACGTTGTTTAAATAATTAATAATTATTGTAAATTTTCAAAGTATCATACATAGGAAAGAGTTTTTTGAAAAACATTTTTCATTGATTTCGTAAAAAAAAATTGAGCCAAACTCTTGATTTGTTCATCAAAATTGTTCAAATAATGATACATTCTTTGAAATTTGCAGAGAATTATAGCAAAAAGTCACTGAAAAGATATTCTCACTTAATTCTATTAAAAATGGAGCCTACACGTTGAAAAATAGTCAAACTCTGAATATGTTAATGAAAATTGTTAAAATAATTAATAATTATTGCAAATAATGTAGGATAATGATAGGAATAATGTATTGCAAACTAATGTAGGAAAGTCTTTTTGGAAATACGTACTTTATTGCTTCCGTAACCAAATTGAGCCTATTAGTTTTAAAACAGCTAAACTCTCAATTTGTTCATAAAAATTGTCGAAATAATTAATAATACTTGAGAATGTATAAAGTATCACAGAAAAAAGTCATCGGAAAGATATTCTCAGTCCATTCAGTTAAAAAATATAGCCTATTCGTTCACAAATAGCTAGACTCTGAATTTCTTCACGAATATTGTTTAAATAATTAATAATTATCGTATATTCGCCATATATCGTAGAAATCTTGATTCACTAAACTAATTGATCCTATTCGATAAAAATAGCCAAGTTCTTGATTTCCTGATGAAAATTCTTTAAATAATTAATAATTCTTGAAAATTTCGAAAGCATCATATAAAAAAAGTAATCGGAACGATATTCTTAGTTAATTCTGTAATAAAATGTAGCCTAATTGTTAAAACATGGCCAAATTCTAAATTTTTTAATGAAAATGGTTCAAATAATTATTAATTCTTGCAAATTTACAAAGCAACATAGAAAAAAGTCATCATTCATTTCGCAAAAAAATTGAGCTTATTTGTTGAAAAATAGCCAAAATCTTAATTTTGTTTATAAACATTGTTCGAATAATTAACGAATATTGGAAATTTGCAAAGCATCATAGAAAATAGTCATCGCAAATATATTCTTAGATAATTATGTAAAAAAATTAAGCATATTTTTTGAAAATGAAATATCACTCTTAATAACTCTTTTTAGAGGGTCCCAAAAAAGCCCTGCCGTTACTGTAAAATAGTATTTTCAGAGTTTTTAGAACAATTAATTATTTTTTTGCGGTTTTTCTTCAAACAAGTTGTTCCTCATATATGAAATACCATTTTTTACTAATAATTAGATGTTTACATAATTTTTTTTAATAACTTGTGATTGTTTTTTTTGCAATTTTCTCTTAGAATAGAGTTAGCAAGTCGCGGTTTTTTTCGTATTGTTCAATTTACGTTCAACACATACAGTTAAAAAGGAAGCAATAATTAATCAAGTTAAACATAATTAATTATTTAAACCATTCATTATTATTTATAATAATATTTTTTGAGAATAATGCTAGAAAGTTGCAGTTTTTTCTAAAAATTGTCACCCTTCGTCCACTTTTCAATTAGCCAATCAGCTAATAATAAATTGGAGTTAAAAAATAGTTGTTTAAACAATTTAGTATTATTTTTATAATATTTTCGTTTAATAATGTTACAAAGTTGCTATTTTTCCTAAAATTTAGCAAATGTAGTTGTATAAACAAAATATTATTCATCATTGACTAAAGTTAACAAAGTGAATTGTTCATATAATATATTATTATTGTTCATAATATTCAATTGGAATAATGCTAGAAAGTTGCGGTTTTTCTGTAATTTCAACTATTTGCTTACTTTCCACTTCGAGTGAAATTAATGTAATTTAGCAAAAATAATGATTTCAACCAATTATCATCGTTTATCTTTATCTTCAGCAAAAAATGATTTTTCCACGAAACTGATGCAGTTTCACCCAACCAAAATGAAATTCGAAATCAAGAAAAAATTATTTTTTTTTCACCAAAAAAGGAAAATTTTCAACTAAATCAATTTTAAAAGAATGGAAAAGTTATATTTTCAGTTAAAGAATTAATTTCAAACAAACAAAGAAAAGACTTTTGACTAAACAGTTACATTTTTAAAAAGGTTTAAAAGTTTAACTTTTACCCAAGTGACTGAATTTTCAATTTAAAAAGATTAATTTTTAACAAAATAGTTAAACTTTCAACCAACGAGATGACTTTTCAACTAAAAATATGACTCTCCAAAAACAAAAAAGATTTCTTAAAAAAGTAATTCAACAAAAATTTTGAAAATAAAATAGTTGAATGTTCAAGCAAAGAAGAATAATTTTTAACCAAAAAGTTGCATTTTCA
The DNA here is from genome assembly GCA_932178445.1 of Andricus quercusramuli. Taxonomy (NCBI): domain Eukaryota; kingdom Metazoa; phylum Arthropoda; class Insecta; order Hymenoptera; family Cynipidae; genus Andricus; species Andricus quercusramuli. The sequence continues at coordinate 158,127 of CAKNXH010001175.1, forward strand.
TTGAAAAGCAAGAAATTTCTACCAAAGCGAATGAATTTATGAATCAAAAAGATAAATGAAAAAAAAATAGTTGAATTTTCTGTTAAAAAAGATTTTTGTTAACTTTTCACAATCAAAATATGAAGTTTTAACCATGAAATAAGTTTCTACGCAAAAAATTGAATTTCCAATCCAAAGAGACGAATTTTTACCCAAAAAGATGACTTTTCAACAAAATTGTTGAATTTTCTACCCAATAGTTGGATTGTTATCCAAAAATATGAAATTTCTCTTAAAACCGTTAAATTTTTATTTAAAAAGATAATGAAATTGAAAAAAAATAGTTGAATTTTCATCCAGAAAAGATTTCAGTTGATTTTTCAAGATCAAAATATCAATTTTTTAACAAAAAATAAGTTGCTACGAACAAAATTGAATTTTTCATTCAAAAAGACGAATTTTTACAACCAAAATGGATTAATTTTAAACGAAATAATTGAATTCTCTACCAAATAGTTGGATTTTTATCCAAGAAAGATTAAATTTGTACTAAAACAGACGAATTTTCATTAAAAACGGACAATTAACAATAAAATATGAATTTTAAACAAAAAGTACATTTTCCACGAAATAGTTAAATTTTGAACAAAACAGTAGAATTTTCAACCAAAAATATGACTTTTTAACAAAACAGTTTCATTTTCAACAAAAAAGGTGCATTTTCATCCCAGAAAGATGAAACTTCTCTTAAAGCAGATGAATTTTGAATTAAAAAAAAAATTTTTTTTTGAATTTTTGAATTTTGAACCAGAAAAGATTTCAGTTCTGTTTTCAACACCAAAATATTAAATTTAACCGGAAAGTAAACTTTCTACAAAATAAGTAAATTTTCAACAAAACAGCAGAATTTTCAACCCGAAAGGATGACTTTTCAACAAAATAGTTTAATTTTCAACCTAACAGTTGCATTTTTATACAAGAAAGATGAAATTTCTCTTAGAACAGATTAATTTTTTATTTAAAAAACCAAAAACCTTTTGAGAACCAAAAGGGATGTATTTTAAACGGAATAGTTGAATTTTCACCCAGAAAAGCTTTCAGTTCATTTTTTAACACAAAAATATGCATTTTAAACAAAAAGTAAATTTTCTACGAAATAGTTAAAATTTCAACAAAACAGTCGAATTTTCAACCAAAAAAATGACTTTTTAACTGAATAGTTTTATTTTCAACCAAACAGTTGCATTTTTATCCAAGAAAGATGAAATGTCTCTTAAAACAAATTAATTTCTAATGGAAAAAAAAATTTCAAAAAATAGTTGAATTTTCACCCAGAAAAGACTTCAGTTCTATTTGCAACGCCAAAATATTAAATTTAACCAAAAAGTAAATTTGGAATCAGAAAAAAAATTAATTTTCAAAAAAGAGTTGAATTTTTGACCAAACAGTTGCATTTTCATTAAATAAAGATGAAATATTTCTTTTTAAACAGATGAATTAAAAAAAAAATGTCGAAAAAATAGTTTAATTTTCATCCAAAGAATATTCCAGTTCACTTTCCAACATGAAAATAAGAATTATAAACTATAAGTTAATTTTCTGCCAAATAGTCGAATTTTGAACCAAAAAGTATGATTTTTTAAAAAGATTGTTAAATTTTCCACTAAACAGTCGCATTGTCCAAGAAAAATGAAAATTCTACTAAAACAGGTTAATTTTTGAATCAAAAAGATAAGTTTAAAAAAAAGAGTTGAATTTTCATCCAAAAGGATTTCAATAGACTTTTCTACAGAAGAATACAAATTTCAAGAAAAAAGTAAATTTTCTAGGAAATAGTTGAATTTTCAACAAAACAATCGCATTCTTGGCCAAGAAAGATGCAATATTTCTACTAAAAAGAGATGAATTTTTAAATTAAAAAGACAATACCTCTCTTTCTTTTCTTTCTCCTTGGCTGTGACGTTTTTGTCAGCTGGTGCCGAAAATTCGATAACGAACATGGTTCGTTTCTCGAAGTCAAGGAGAACTATGTCAGGCCTCGAGTGCGCAACAGAAACAATTGTCGAGAATATGAAGTTCCAGTTTCAGAAAAAAACATTTTTTATCTAGAAAGGATTTCAGTTGACTTATCAGCAACAAAATATGAATTTTAAACAAAAGGTTAATATTGTACGAAAAGAGATGGATTTTCAACCTAAAAAGACAAATTTTTGACAAAACAGTTGAATTTGCAAAAAATGATGTTTTTTAAAGAAAATTGTTAAATTTTCAACCAAATAATAAAATTTAAAACGAAAAAGATAATCTTCAGGAGAAAGTTTTCGCGAATTTGCAAAAATTACGTCAATGATAAAAACACCCCCTTCAGCAACAAATCGTAACAAAATGTCTCGACGCCCCCCCCCCCCCCCCCTTCGAGCTGTTACGTAATTTAAGTACAGTCCCTTATACTCATTCTCTTAAAAATTGGAAACCTAATCTGGAATGAAGTACGAAGATGTGAAAAAAAGTCTCCTCCATTCAGAGATTTATCTACAAGCGAAGAAATCCCGAAGTAATTTGATTTCACCCCAAGGGTCGTATCTTGGTGAGATCTCCGAGGAGATCCGACAGACTTCCTCAAAAGAGGTCTCGACAAAGACGAAGACTCAAAAGACTCAAAAAGTCGAATTGGCGTCCTTTCCGTAAGGTCGAGTTTCGAGTTTGTGTGTCGAGAACCCCATTACTCGGGAGATTATGGTAAAGTGACTAGCTGGCAGAGTTTGGCGCAATTAGGGCGGGAAAGAGGGGTGGGTTTACACAGAGGGCGGCTCGGTTCTCGACACCGCGAACAGCGAACACCCGGGCCATTTTCCATGAGAATAGCCTTGATATACATATACGTATGGGTGGTGTACCAGAGGCGTCAGTCACCCAGTCAGTCAGTCAGTCAGCTCGTTGGAAGGGGTGCATTCTCAATGAGAGACCCGCCATTTCTCCTCCTTTCCGCGTTTCATCCCCCAAAGAGCATCCTTTACATTTCAAATTACCTCTCTGGAAACAACTATACAGTCAATAAAAATATAAATGAGCCGTTCTCTAAAAAAGCATCTAAGTCGACTTACGCTTTGGCAAAAAATTGAATTTTAAAAAGCTTTTTACGATCTAAAACATGTATTTTTGGTTTTTAAAGAGACATTTTGAAAAGTTCCTTCCGCAATTTCGTGCCAAAATCTGAGTCGACTTAGCTAGTTTTTCTAGAAAACAGCTACAAAATCCCAATTAAATTTTTTCCAAAGGAAACCTTTTGAGTCTCCACAGGATTCTATTGAAGTTGAAGTTCTAAAAGATACCAACTCTGTTGAAAATTCATTTTTTGTTTGATGATTCATCGTTATAGTTGAAATAAAAACGATTTTTTTGTTGTTTCAAATTTCACTATTATGTTGAAATAAAATTTTTTTGGTGAAGTAATTTGTTGTTGATAAAAATTAATATTGTAAATTAAGAATTTAACTATTCCACGTTTTGTTGAGAATGTATCTTATTCAGTTGAAAATTCCTGTATTTCGTTGAAAATTCGTCTTTTCTGGTAGAATATGAATCTTCTTGGTGACTAATTCATTTATGGTTGAAAATTAATTTCTTTGATTGAAAAAATTGAGTAAATTTATTTATATATATATATATTCAAATCCTTGGTAAATCCTTGGTAAATCCTTGGGTAGAAAACTATTAGGTTGAAAATTATTTTTAAAATTCAAATATTTGATTGGAAATACATGTATTTTGTTGAAAATGAATCTTCTTTGCTAAAAAAATTAATCTTCTTGGTTGGAAATTTATATTTTTGGTTAAACATTTATCTCTTGGGCTGAAAAATAATTTTTTAACTGAAAATTTAACTCTTTCATTTTATGTCGAAAATTGATCTTTTTTATAGAACATTAATATCCTTGGTTGAAAATTTATGTTTTTGGTTTAAAATTGAACTATTTCGCCAAAAAAACATTCTATTTGGTTGACAATTAATTTTACTTTACTTGAAATTTAACTATTCTGTTTTTGCTGACAATTGAACTATTTTGTTGAAAAAATATTTTTTTTTGCTTGTTGAAAATTCATTTTTAAAAATAACAATTTAACTATTCTATTTCAGGATGAAATTTTTTTTTTAACTAAACATTCTTATATGTTGTTGAAAATTTGCCTTTTTTTGGTAGAAATTGAATCTTCTTGGTTGAAAATTTATCTTTTTGGTCGATTCGACTCTAAGGTTGAAAAGTAATTTTTTTATTGAAAATGTAACTGTTCCACTTTATGTCAAAAATGTATCTTTTTTGATACAAATTAAATCTTTTTGGTTGAAAAAATACCTTTTTTGTTGAATATTCAATTATTTCGTTCAAAAATTACTTCATTCGGTAGAAAATTAATTTTTTACTGTAAATTTAACTATTCTACTTCAAGTTGAGAATTTATAAGCTTCAATTTTGTCGTGAAAAATTCATTTCTTTGGATAATAATTGAGCTAATTTGTTGAAAATTCATTTTTTTTTTTTGCAAATTCATTTCTGTTGTCGGAAATGTATTTCTCTAACTGCAAATTTAATTATTCTATTGAAAGTTGAATTTTTTTTTTTTTAGTTTTAAAATTTTTAGTTCAAAAGTATACATTTTGTTAAAAAAATTTCTTTTTTGTTAGAAAATTAAACTTTTAGTTTAAAAATTGAACCACTTGGTCGTAAATCCCTTCTTTTTTCTTGAAGACTTATCATTTTAGTTGAAAATTCTAGTTTTCGGTTGAAAACCTAAATATTTTGTTGAAAATTCGTTTTTTTAGTTGAAAATTAATTTTTTTTACTGAAAACGTATCTATTCAACTTTTTCTTCTAACTTTATATTTTTTGTTGCATAATCATTTATTTTTTTGAAAATTTCTGTTCTTTGGTAGAAAACTAATCTTTTGGGTTTAAAGTTCAACTATTTGGTTGAAAATTCATTTTTTGGTAAGACTCGCCAATTTAGTGAAAAATTCATTTCTTTGGTTGGAAATTAATTTTTGTTATTGAAAATTCGTTTTTCGAATTTAATTGACATGTTTAAACAAATTGTTGAATTTTTCACTGAAAGGATGAATTTTTAACCAATAAAATTAATTTTTGACCAAATAGTTGAATTTTCAAACCAAAAAGATTAAATTTCTACGAAGAAATACCAATTTTCAAAGAAAAAGTAGTTCCATCTAAGAGCGATAAATTTTGAACAAAAGTTAAATAGTTCAATTGTCAGTTGACAACAAAAAAATTAAAAAAAAAAAACTAATTTCAAAGAAAATAAATAAAATTTTTAACCAAATGAATTAATTTTAAACCAGAAAACTGAATTTTCTACTAATGATATCACTTTCTACCAAAAAACTGGAATTTCCAAAACAAAAAAAAAAACAAAAAAAAAGGAATTTTTAACCAATCAGTTAAATTCTCAATTACGAAGATTAAATTTCTACCAAAAAGTTGAATTTTCAACCGAATATATAATTTTCCTGCCAAAAAAATTTATTTTGGACAAAATACATACATTTTCAACAGAATAAAAACGAGTTTTGAACAGAATAATAAAACTGTTACCCAAAGGAATGAATTTTCAACTAAAATTATGAATCATTAACCAAAAAAATAAAATTTTAACCGAACTGTTGAATTTTAAACAAACAAGATGAATTCTCAACCAAGAAGATTAATTACCTACAAAAAGGAAATTTTTCAACAAAATACAGAAATTTTCAACTAAAAAATATAAATTTTTAACAAAAAAAAAACAATTTTTTTACAAAAGAGATCAACTTTCAACCACAGAAATTATTTTTCAACCAAATAGTCGAATTTTTAACTGAGGAAGATACATTTTCAGCCAAACCTGGAATAATAATTAATTAATTGATAATAATAATTGAGTTTTTAGTTGAATAAAAATAATGTTTCAACCAAAAAGTTGCATTTTAAAATCAATAAAGAAAAAAGTGTCATCCAAAATGTTGAGTTTCTATGCTTAAACGACAATTTTTCTATAAAACAATTGAATTTTGAAGCAGAAAATGTTAATTTTCAACAAAAAAGTTAATTTTCAACAAAAAAGTTGATTTTCAATCAAGTGAATACGAACATATAGTTCATATTTTCCAGAAAATTATTCTCAAAAACTTCTTTCCTTTAATCTTTTAACCTTTCTCAATCCAAAAAATGAATTTTCTGCCAAAAAAGTTGAATTTTCAAAAAAAATAGCTTTTCAAGCCAATAGTTTAATTTTTCAACCAAAAACATTAAATTTCTACCAAAAAAGAAAAATTTTCAACTGAATAGAAGAAGTTTCATCTAAAAATGATAAGTTTCCAACAAAAGTTGAATAATTGAATTTTCAGTTTGAACAAAATAATTTTGAATAAAAAAAAACAATTTGAAAAAAATAGGTTAGTTTTCAAAAACAAAAATTAATTATGAATCGAAAACAACAAAACATTTGAATTTCCAACAAAAGAGAATTACTTCTCAAGAAAATTGTTTAATTTTCAATCAAATAATAAAATTAACTTCAACTTCAGTTTATCGAAAATTCCCTCTTTCAGACTTTCCCTGACCAGTTTCAAATTCCATGCCTTTTTAAATTAAGAAAACTGATTTTATACCAAAAAAATTGAATTTTCAACAAAATACATGACTGTTAACCAAATAGTTGAATTTTCAACCAAGAAGATTAAATTTATTCCAAAAGAGACAAATTTTCAACTAAATAGAAGAGGTTTCATCTAAAAATGATAAGTTTTCAACAAAAATTGAATAATTGAATTTTCAGTTTGCACAAAACAATTTTCAATGAAAAGAAACGAATTTTTGATGAGATACGTTAATTTTCAACCAAAGAAATAAATCATGAACCGAAAACAACAAAACATTTGTATTTTCAACCAAAGAGAATTAATTTTCAACAAAATTTAAAAATTTCCAACCAAATAATAACCAACTTTAAATTTCCTGACTTTCTCTAATTTTCATGAATGCCCTTAACTTTTCAACAACAAAAAAATAATTTTATACCATACCCTATGATGCGAGAAGATAGCTTACATATTCCAGAGAGCCATTTTTAAAACTCCTTTTCTTTAATCTTTTTCGATTGACAGCAAAGTGTCACATTTCTAAATATGAGATTAATAGAGTAAATGAAGAATGATCTTGAACAAATTGTGGATTTTGTCTCTCCCTTTCATAGAAGGAACAAAAGTAGTGAGTTGTCCTCTTCTCACCCTCGCACCCAACCCCTAAGCTTCCAAAGCGGATTAAATCTGTTTGCACAAACTGTGGTGCGATTGAGAAATCCTTGGGTAAACAGAAACACGCATCCCTAATTTGCATAACATTTTATGGAGACTGGATGGTGTCAGTTTGAGGATTCAAAAATAGGGGGAGAGTTGTTTTGATACCATGTGTTACCAGGGTGAGAGTTATTAAAAGAAGTCAGTCAACTAGAGGGGTAAAATGCAGTATTAACTTTTCGAAAGTCATGCCATAAGCTGCATTTAATTTGAATTAGGGCATATGTAGAGATTCATTTTTTATAGATAAAGAAAATTAATAAGAAAAATAGAGGAATAAAAAAAAAGAAACAAAGAATAAAAGAGATAAACAATGAATTAATATCAAAGAAAGGTACATATAGTAGAAAAAAATTGAACGCGATGAAAGTTTCAGTGAAATAATGACAAGTCAACTAAGGAAAAGCTTTGTATATGGTACCTTTGCAATGATTATAAATTGCACATAAATTGAATAATAATTTACTAATAATTCACTTTTCATTCATACAAGTTTAAAAGTTGATAGAAATCGGTTTATCACTCTCCATAGTATAGTAAGAAAGCAAGGTATTGCTCACCGTATTAAATATTTGCACAGTCCAGACAGGATACACATACGAAAATGATTATTTCTTTTTTCTTGAGTAAAAATTATGGATATGTCACAAATTGAGAAAGAAATTAATTTACCGTGAGAAAACGTTGACAATTCATTAATTCCTAGTTAACCTTTTTGGTTAACGCGTTGTGTGAATTTTTAAAATTTCTCTCATAATGACCTGATACGTTCGATCATATTCAGTCAACTGAGTTTGTAAGAACTTGAATGAAATTACGACAATAAGGATGACTCATATCAGGAGTGTATATACATATAAACTACATTTTATTTTCAGGAACTCATTACAAATTTAATTTCCTGATCAATGGAAAATATAAATGATTAAATGCATAAATGTCTTCCTTTTTATTAACATTGTTACTGTTGGATTTTATGTAAATCATTTCTGAGATCAACCTTTCGTTGTGATTTGATTCTTGATCAACAATAATTGTATCATCCCAATTGAATGTATGTTTTCAATTATTTTGATGCTTAACGATTACGTTTTCTCTGTTTTTATTATTTTTGTGTTCCGATATGCGTTCCCAGGAGGAAATATTATATATAGTTTATATACAGTTTGAAGTATTATATATAATATTCATTTGTTTCATACATTTTTTATATAAAACAAATGAATATTATATATAATACTTCACACTATTATATAAACTATATATAATATTTCCGCCTGGGTTTTTTAGCGCTCTTTTTGTTTTGTCTACATATTATGCCGGACAATCGTGACAAGAAAATTTGTATACAACATTGGTTTTTTCCCACTTATTAGTATTGTCTTCACCTAATCTTATAACTGAAGGAATCTTATTAATATTGTATTGTTTTAAAATCGCAGATAGGCGATAACATTTTCCGTTCAAAGGTAAACGAACTTAGTTTGACTAAATAAAGTGTTGCGTGAATCCCTATTCTTTATTTCCCCTTGATATATATTTTTTTTAGATCTAATCTTAATATTGTCACAAGTGAAACGCTCGGTCAACTAAATTATAAACTATATTTTTCTTTTGCTGGATAGGATGATTTGAAAAGTAATTAATAAGCCTATTTGAAGAAGTAGGTTTTTGATACCAATTGATACGATTATTGTTTTGTAATTCATAGGTGAATTTTAAATTTTTATCATAGGAATTGAAAATATTGATGATAGAATCAACATGTTCCCTCTGAATACATAAAATGGTATCGTCTACATAACGATAATAAAAAATTGGAGTGTATTTGTGGATAGTTTTAAATTTTTGTAAACACCAACTTTCCAAATCATCCATATCAGCGAACAATGGTGAGAAGGGTGAACCCATAGGTGTTCCGAATATATATGGTAACTTATATATGGTAACTTACCCAAAATTAATTTTTTGAAATTTCCGGAAATTTATAGAAAATCTCGATCATTTTGTTAATTTTACAGGTAAGCATGGTAACTTAGCCAAAATTCATTTTAAAAAATTTCGGTCATTCTATGCAATTTTACAGGTAAATATGGTGACTTATCCTAGATTACCCAAAATTCAATCCTAAAAATTTCCGGAAATTTATGAAAAATTTCGGTCATTTATGGTAATTTTACAGGTAAATATGGTAACTTACCAAAAATTCATTTGAAATTCAAAAATTCTGTATCAGACTAAAATCAAACTCAAAATCCCGTTTAACGTCCAATAATCAAGAATCCAATAATAATAAAAATAAAAAAGACGAAAGAAATAAAAAAGAGAAGGAAGGGAATTTGGTTGGTTGCATTTTCATTTTTCTTTCCACTTTTTTATTCTTGTCCAAAGAAACAAATTTTTTTTATTTTGTTTTTTAGGAAATAAGAAATTTATGAAAAATGTCGGTCATTCACGGTAATTTTATAGGTAAATATGGTAACTTACCATGGTCGGATTATTCAAAATTCATTTTTTTAAATTTCCATGAATTTCCGGAAATTTATGGAAATTTTTGGTAATTTTACATGTATATATGGTAACATTCCATGAATGACCGCAAAATTCTGTTATCATGCATGTGACATATAAGAAATATTTTAAGGTTAAATCAGAAATAGTTGGATTTTACCACAAAAGTCGAATTTTCAACAAAATACATCAACTAATTTTCAACCAAATACTTCAATTTTTAAACAAGAGGATTATTTTTCCAACAAAAAATATGAATTTTCAACGAAATAGTTAAATTTTCAACTAACAAAGATGAATTTAAAAAAAATGTAATAGTTAAATTCTCAGTAAAAAATAGTTTTCCCAACAAAAAATTTACAGAAAGATAATTAAATTTTGAGCTGAAGAAATTAATTTTTGACCGAAATTATGAATCTTCTACTATAAAAATGAGTTTCTTAACAAAGTAGTTCAACTTTCGACCAAATAGTTAAGTTTTCTACCAACTTGTGGACCTTGCTTCCAACTTATTGTATTTTGTACCATATTGTTAAATTTTCCAGCCCAAAATAAGAATTTCCTACATAACAGTTAAATTCTTAACCCGAAAATGTGATTTTTTAACGACAAAATTAATTTTCAACTCAAACAGATTATTTTTCACTATTTCTAACAATAAAAAATTAAATTTCTACAAAAGAGAAGAATTTTCAAACTAAAAAGAAGAATGTTCCACAAAATAGTTGGATTTTCGAAAAAAAAACATTTTCCAGTCAAGAAGGAAAAAAGTTTCAATTAAATTGTAGAATTTTCAAGCCAAAAAAACTGAATGGACTTTGCAACATTTCAGGCACTGAAGATATTATAAGATTGTACTAAATTGTACGAAAATTGCAACTAAATATTAATTTTTATGAACACTTCTAATTCTCAAAGACTAAATTCATTAAGCTTCCACGATTATTTAATTAACAGAGTATATATTTTATACGTAATTTCGTATACTAAGATTATAAAATCTTAGCAAGATTTGGAGTGGGACGGGGCAGCAAATCGCACAGTATCTGACATGGGGGGGGGGGGGGGGGTTAAAAAATTCAGAAAATTACCTTACGTAATTTGTGTGTTACCCTTTATTTATTTATTTGTCAAGCATTTATCATTATTTCGTGAATTTATGATAATTTGTGGATCTCGGGACAGCGAGGGTACGTGGGTTAGCGTTTGCGGATGATTAGGTTGTTATGGCAGAGTCAAATCGAAGATTTTGTTAAAAATTTTGCGATAATGTATATAAATGTAATTTACTATACATAATTTAAATACATTGAAAAACTTAACAATGATTAGATTCATTAGCACTGCAAAGTTTCTTTATGGCATTACAGAACACATTTTTTTGAAATTCTGTTGCAAAGTTTCTCACGATTGGGCAGTTCAATTGAAAAATATCAAATTCCTATTTTTTTTAATTTTTCGTATACAGAAAAAATTAAAAAAAAATTTGTTCCTGCGTAAAGTTTATGGAAGTAAGTAACCTTAGATGGCAAAAGGCTAGAAATCATTTCGTCAGAATGTTGTTCTTCGAAAAATGACAAAAAATGTAATTTTGTTAATTTGCATCTAAAGTTGCCAAAAATATGTTTTAATTTAAAAAAAATGTATGCTATTTTTAATAAACTAAGGAAACAAGTACATATTTTTAAGTTTCAAAATCAATTTTTTCTCTATTTTTACTAGTCCTGACACATGAGTCATTTTTACACAAGATCCGTAGAAAATAAAAATAACTTGTTTTCAATTCTTTGGGCGGTAAATTTCATATAAATAATCATAGATAAAAAAAAGTGAGACAATTTTTTTTGTCGAAATATAAAATTTAAAACAAATGAAACATGCACATTTGTTAATTTGCAGCTAAAATTGCTGAAAATTTTTTTTTTTTTCAAATACTGTTTCAATAAACTAAAGAAACACGTATACATTTTCAAGTTCAACAAAAAATTTTGGTCTATTTTTTACATATTCTGCGTGAAAGGATTTTTACGGATCTTGTGTAAAAATGGCTCATGTTTCAGAATCTGTAAAAGATAGAAAAAAATCTATTTAGTAATAGTTTAATTAGAAGAGCATCAAAAAATAAAAAATTTGCCCGCAGCTGATCTTGAAAAATGTATAATTTCAGTAAATGTATAATTATTGCCATAATTCATTATATGCATTGATATTTAAACACAGGTACATATTTTAATCGTCTTGTTTTTATAATTAACAAAAAATTCCCATCCTATAAAAAAAATGTTCAAAGCTAACTTGTAGTTATAATTTAGGCGAACAATTTCGCTAATTAACATTTTATTGTAGCTTGTGTCGTTTTTGTAAATAATTTAGTTTTTATTTTGATGTTATTTTTACGATGAAAATAAAAACTCCTATCAACAAATAATATGTAAACAATTTGTCGATTTTTTTTGGCTAAACTTGAAGTACTGATTTTTCCTCGCCTAGAGTAATATATAATATAATAATATAATATAATACAATGATAAAAATAAATAATCATAAATTATATAAAATTATAATTTTTCGAAAGTATATATAATGTCCTCCTTTTTGTCGATGGGAAAGTTTTTTTTATCGCCATCAAAACAACTTATAGTGTTTGAAATAATAAATTAATGAATAATAATAAATTGAAAAAGTGGATATTTATCAAATATTTGTAAAACCTATGAGGCAGTTGAATTTTCAGATTATAGCTTCTGAGCGATATACCCCTATAAAATGACATTCTTCAAAAATAAACGTACCCACATTCCTTAGAAACACTGTAAAAAATTATTTTGTGATTTTTCCCAAAAAATATTGGAATGCAACATATCGAATATTATAGGAAATTTTCCCGAAAATAAAATCGGAAAAATTTCCAAATTTATTTGGGAATTTTACTACAAAATGAGGAAATTTTCTCAAAAATAAACGAAATTATGTGCAAATTTTCCAAAGGCAAATAGAATTTTTCCTATGGAAGTGAGAATTCACCTGAGTATAAATTGGGAAAATTTCCCAAATATTGTAGGAATCTTTCATTCCCAAACATGTATATAAAATTTCCCAAACCGATCGCAATATTTTCATTCAAAAAGGAAAATTTTCCAAAGTATTGGGAAAATTTCCAACTTTTTTAGGAAAACAGTTTTTCCTACCCAAAGTTGGAAATTTTACCTACAAAATTAGTGGGAAAATTTCTGATATTTTATGGGGAAATTTCCCAAATATTACAGGAATTTGTCATTCCCAAACATGTATATAAAATTTTCCAAACCGATCGCAATATTTCCATTCAAAAAGGAAAACTTTCCAAAGTATTGGGAAAATTTCCAACTTTTTTAGGAAAATAGTTTTTCCTACCCAAAGTTGAAAATTTTACCTACAAAATTAGTGGGAAATTCCGAAATTTTTCACAGTGAAGGTTTTAGAAATATTTGATCAATATCTACTTTCTCAATTTATTACTAACTAATTTGTTGTTTCAAACACTGCAAGTTGCTTTGATGTTAAGAAAAAAAGAAACCTCCCTTACCGACAAATAGGTGGATATTAGATTATATATTTTTTCGGAAAATTACCAATAAATGTTACTATTATTTATTTTTATTATTGTATAATATTATTATATTATATATTACTCTAAGCGACGAGAAAAATCAAGCCGAGTCGTTTTAATTTAATCCCCTTAAGGCCATCTGACGAGGGGGTCACGTGACCGGATACCTACCTTACCGACACTTTTTTAATTTGTAAACTTATTTTCACACGAATGGCCACATCGAGCTAAAAATTTCGGATAATAACTAAGAAGCACTAACAATTGTGGGTCTTGTCCTAAATTGTGATAATCATGAAAAAAGCCGCAAAAAAAAACTATTTACAAAAAAAATATTTTTTTATGATTATTAAAATTTAGGACCAGACCCACCTTTCTTAGTGCTTCTTATTTAGTATCCCAAATTGTAAACTCGATGTGGCGCTTCGTGTGAAAATAAGTTTACAAATAAAAAAAGTGCTGGTAAGGTAGGAATCTGGTCACGTGACCCACTCATCACATAATGTTAATATAGCTGTGTCAGCTATACATTTTTCCCCGTGAAAAATGTGAAAATTTCTGTGGAAAAACAGGATAGGGTAAGGAGGGGCAGCACCGACCGGTGGGCCAAAGGCGACTTGGCTTATAACATCGCTATTATTTAACAATTTTAAAATTACTTTGCATTAAATAAATCTATTTTATTATACAGATACTAAAAGAGGTACTGAAATCTTGGAAATTGACGATTTAAAAGAAAAATTATGCAGAAAACAGTTTTGACAACGAAAGAATGGAAGATTCGCTGGCAGAAATATAAAGTTTTCAACATTAATGATAATACTTACAGTATGAAAATTTGATATTTTGACAGATGAAACAATATTACATAATGCCATTATAATAATTGAACGTAATTCAGTTCCAAAGTATATCAAATATCGTGAATAATTGACGCCTCACCAGTGGGGCAAGCCCGACGAAAATAAAACTTCACACGTGCTTAGGTTATAAACGTATCATAAGTTTTGTCGATAAGTGATTGGTAATGTAGAACAGTCACTTATCTTCTGGGCTACATGCAAGAAACTATTCAATATTATTATTTTAAATCCGGTCGGTAGAGCGGGTGTTTTGTATTGGTATGGTAGAAACCTTTGCGCGTAGTCCGTCTCTAGTGCAATGTCAGCGCATAAGAGGTTATATCACAGCTATCACTATTTTCATTAGAAATAACTTATTCTTCTTACTGGAAATGTTTTAAGATAATTTTTCCAGTATATAAAATACCACAGACGCGAACCATAATGTTTAGCCATCTTCAGAAGTTTTGATTTTCATAAAAAGCTGCGGTCGGCTTTGCCCTCGACTGTGGGGCAAAGCCGACGAAATACAGCTTGTTGGAAATAATTGAATTATTAAATAATTGTTTCACAAATGTAATTAATACTTATAGAAATATGATATACAATAAGGTAGGACTCGTAATGAAAAAGTGGATCACTTCCACATCTTATTGACTTGGAAAAAATTATTGACTGTTAACTAGTCGGCGTTATCCCTCCTTACTATGAAAGAAACAAAAAGAATTTACACGCAAGAAGAAAAAAAAAACTAAAAAATTGTGAAGAAAAGATAATTACAGTAGTGAAAAACCAACAAGTCGAATGAGGAAAAGTAAAGTACGTTCAAAATAAGATAGGCAGGTATATAAGAAGAGGCAAAACCTGAAGGATCAACACAAGATATAGGAATATTCAAATAGAACTAAAACTTCAACCTCCTAATTTTTACCGAACAAAGGATCAAATTCTACGTCAGTCCAAAAGACTTTTTTCAAAACACCCATGAAATTCAAATTAACAAGAAAAAAATCCAGGAAAGCCAGAAAATGAGCCGATAAATTTTCCCGTGACAATAACAAGGGTAGTTCGAAGTCACGCATCATTTAGAAAATCTAATCCGATTAGGATTCTGTCGTTCAGGATGTTAGGGGGTGTAAAAGCCAAGACTGAAAAGGTGACAGCCACAACCCTGTTTCAACTCATCCCTTCTTCTCCTTTTTTTTCGCCCTCGGGCACGAACTCGCCCGCAGGTGTTTCGAAGAAGCAATATCTGTGCTATCGCAGATCTAGATGGAGTAGGAAAGGGTCCTCCGGCCGGAGTTGAGGTTTTGAGGCTGGAGTGCCTTGGGAGGAATAATGCATTCGAAACGAGCCCGGACAGGGCGCGACCTTCCTTCTAATAGGGCTCTCGTCGGATACCGCTCACCGCTGCGCTGGTCCTAAGGATCGATACACGCGTGTAACGCTATAAACTGGAAGCTGGAAACTGAAAACTCCCCTAACTCCGGCTTCCTGAATTTTTAATATTAGGGAGCGTCCACATCCTACGTGAGGCTATTTTTAGTGATTTTTTGTATCATCCTTCCCTATTGTGACAATCTTTGATATTTCAGTGACCCCCCCCCCTCCACCCTTTGAAATGGTATGTGACACTGAAGCCGACCCCCCTCAGGGTTCGTAGCCTCGGGCAGGAACCCTTATAGTTTGGGTCAAATGTCCGTCCGTCCGGGTTGTGTTTTTTTTCGTCACATTGGCGGTCTGATAACAGTCGTACGAACGCCAAGAGGAATTTTTTCGTCACATTGGCAGTCTGGAGACAGTCGTACGAACGCCAAGGGGAATTTTTTTCGTCACATTAACGGTCTGATAACAGTCGTGCGAACGCCAAGGGAAATTTTTTTCGTCACATTGGCGGTCTGCAGACAGTCGCGCTAACGCCGACGGGATTTTTTTTCCGTCAAATTAGCGGTCTGTTAACAGTCGTACGAACGCCAAGGGAAATTTTTCTCGAACATTGGCGGTCTGGTGACAGTCGCCCGAATGCCGATGGAAATTTTTTTCGTGTTTAAATAAAGAATTTTGATCAAAAACGTCTTTGCCGAGTTGTATCAGAGTTCCTTTGCTTTCATGGGACAAAAAGTAGAGAAAACAGCATGATAATCATGAAAAATGTGGGCGATCAAACGACCGTATGAGTCCAGTTGGCGCTCACCAGAGTGCGCGATCTATTCGAGTCCGAGTTCTGCGAAAATTCAAATTTGATATATGAAGACAAAGATATTAGATGGAGATAGCATTTTTTATATAAATTATTCATAAATGTTTATAGTCCATTCGTAAAATAGAGTCAGACTGCCAGTAATTCAGTTTTAAAGAAAAAATTTAAAAATCAAGTTTCTTTTCTTTGGTTAAAAATGTAACTATTTCACTGAAAATTTGTCTTTTACTTGTTTTTGATTCATTTTGGTTAAAAACTTATCCTTTTTATTTTTTAAATTACATGATTTTCTTTAATTTGTCCTTTTTGGTTGAATTCAACAGCATTAAATAATTTTTTGGTTGAAATATCGAGTGTTACATTTAACTTTGTTTGTTGAAGATTCATCTCTTTGGTTTAAAATAAACTATTTTGGTGAGAATCATTTTTTTTATTAGAAGTTGATTAACTTAAGCTTGACAATTAATCTTTTTGGTTGAAAAATTATTTTTCGGTTGAAAATTTAACTAATTTATAAAAATCCGCTTTTCTTCTCTTGAAAATTGATCTTTTTAGTTGGAAATTCCACTATATGCTTGAAAATTGACATTTTTTTAAATTATTCTTCTTAATTGTAAATTAATTCATTTTGGTTTGAAATTCATTTCTTTGATTAAAAATTTAACTACATTTTAAAAGCTATTTTTTATTAAAAAATAAATTTTAAGTTGAAACTTCGTCTTTTTGGTAGAAAACTAATCTTCCTATCTGAAAATTCATCTTTTTGTTTGAAAATTCATTGTTTTTGTTTGGAAATTTAAGTATTTTGTTAATGTCTCCTTTTTTTGGTTCAAAGTTATTTGTTTAACTGAAAATTGAACTATTTCATGTTTTGTTATCACCTTTCATTCATTCATTTCTTCCTATACAAATTTAACTATTGTATTGAAGAAAATTTTTTTTCTTAAAAATTAATTTTGGAACTTAATAATTAAGTATTTCATTTGAAGTTCGTCTCTTTTGTTTGAATTGAACTGTTTTTTATTTAAATATTCAAACATTCAAAAATCTTTTTTTGGTGGAATATCAAATATTCAATTTTTTGACGGAAATTCATCTTTTTTGGTTCAACATTAAAATACTTTGTTAAAAAGTAATTTTTTGGTTGAACATGTATTACTTTAGTTAAAAATTTATCTCTGGCTGCAAATTTAACTATTCTATTGAAAATTACGCCTTCTTTGTTCAAAATTAATTTTCTTAACAGAAAATTTAACTATTCCATTTTTTGTT
This sequence comes from Andricus quercusramuli, assembly GCA_932178445.1. NCBI lineage: Eukaryota > Metazoa > Arthropoda > Insecta > Hymenoptera > Cynipidae > Andricus > Andricus quercusramuli. The sequence continues at coordinate 175,871 of CAKNXH010001175.1, forward strand.
GAAAATGTTTTTATTTTTAGTTGAAAATTCATATTTTTGTTCCGAATTGAACTATATTATTGGAAATTCAATTTTTTATTTGAAAATTTCACTATTCCATTTTTGGTTTAACATTTAATCTGTTTTATTTTCTTCTAGTTGAAAATTTATCTTTTTTAGTTAGAATTTCAAATATTCAGTTGGAAATTTACATATTTTACATATTTTTTTACATATTTTGTTGAAAAATTGTCTTTCTAGTAGAAACTTGATCCTTCTGGTTTGAAAACTCATCTTTTTGATTGAAAATTTAATTATTTTTTTGAAAATGCAACAATTTTTCTCACGATTCTCGAAAATATTTCTAAGTTATATTTCAAATTTGAGAAAAAAATAAATCTTTCATTGAAAAAATGCGAGAAGATACAAGATTCGACATAGTTTTCCTATACGCATTTAATGATTATTTCAAAAATTAGGTAGCTCGTTATGATTAATATTTAACTGTAGAATATTTATTAATTTTCAAAATTCCACAATTTTTGACGTCTTGACTTCATGTAATCATTTTTTATTTTTTATTTTCAAACATTTTCTTTAAAGCTATATCGGAAAATTTCTCGTAGTCAAACAATTATGATCCCCTACTTTTTTAGATTAAAATCAAAAAATACTTAAAGGTTAAAAAAAAATTCTCGAACTAATTTATGATTTGTGGTTGAATGATATTTTTTTAAAATTACTTATTCCTAATAGAGAAAAAAAATTCAACTCGGGAAAATGAGAATCGGGATTTTAAAACTTTAGAATCGAAAGTTAAATTCTCAGGAATTTGTAGGGTCTTAACACCCTGGCCGAATTGATATCGAGAAAGAGACTAGCGAGTTTCCTTCTAGACGTTAGAATGTTAATGGCGGAGCGAGCCTAGGGAGAAGAGAGAGTTTCCTCTCGAGGGACAGTCAGTTGGTAACTAGAGAGAAAGGAGGTACGAAAGTACGAGCAATGTACTTAGTCTAAATTTGAATAAAGTTATGTTAGTTTTTTGTAACTGAATTCTTTTCATTGCCACGGCCACATACAAGTGGAGTAGGCCACTAATTTATTAAATAATAATAAATATAATAATGTTGCACAAGCAATAACCTACAAATTAAAGACTGCTGGTGCCATCTATACAAGTCTAGTGTAACCATCAGGCAACCACTCTGTTGATAACTGTCACTACTAGCGTGGTCCGAAAATTTGACTTTTGATTTTCGGTGATCGATCCCCCTCCAATTTGTTCGTTTTCCGAAAAAAAGAAAATCCATTTTTTTCGAAAAAATTATAAAAATATATTAATTTTTAAATTAATATGGGGTTTTAAACGGGAAAAGATCGATTTTTGAAAAAATGGAAAAAGAAGTATTGTTAACAGCTTTTTGTAAATTAAAGTTCAGTCACCTCTTAGGAAATAATCAAGGAATAATTTTCATTCAAAAACTTCTGATTCTGACCCGCGAACCCCTTTGCATTGTGCCCGGAAAATGCACAAAAAATGCAAAATACCAGTTTTACATAAAATTCATACTAAAGACGGTATTTTTTCGCATTTTTTTCTAAATCAATTATGCATATTCGATAAGTTACGAATTTTCAGGTATATTTGTACTGATTTTCAATTTTTTAAACAATAATCGTTTGTTAAAAACAATTTTTTTCGCTTTAAATCATGAAAATGTATTATTTTTCGGAATAAATGATACAGCTGATTAATTTTTAAACTAATGTTCCTAACTCATCATATTTATTAAAATTATTTAAACAATTTCCATTTGTTTGAACAATAGTTCCCCTGTTACTCATAAAAAGTTTCTTTCTGGAGTTAATGGCACAATTACGAATATTGGAAGCAATATTTTTCCGAAGATATTTGGTAATTGTTTAAACAATTTTTTGATTTTGTAAATCATGGAAGTGATTATTTTCTAAAATTATTGGCGTATAGGTAATGAATACTAAGAGTGATATTTATCGTGAAACACTGTTTGCAATCATTTAATCAATTAATATTACTTGCTACTTTTCATAGGAAAGAAGGAAAAAATTCTAGTTAATAATCATTATTTTTTAAACAGTTAGAGGGTATATGTACAAACAAATGAAAATTTTTTAAATAATTTTATACCGTCTTTAACACAAAATACCACTCTTAGCATGCATTAACTGCATTATTGATTCCATAAAATAGTAACTTATCAAAATTTACAGAGGAAAAATTGTTTAAACTAATTAAAATTGTTTAAATAATTGTGAAATATCGTTAAAAAATATATCACTCTCAAGATTATTCATTTATTTAAGTAACTCTCTCAATTATTTCAGAAAATAATAACATTACGCGATTTACAGGAGAAAAATTGTTTAAACAAATGAACATTATTCGAATAGTTACCAAATATCTTGAGCAAGGAAAATTTAAATTCATCAACCGTATCATTTGCTTCGGAAAATAATAACTTTTCATGATTTCGAGGAAAAAAAAATTATTTGAACAGATAATAATTACTTAAACAATTTGAAATTAGTTAAAACAATAGTTTTTTCCCCATTTTTATTAAATTCGAGATTTTTTTCATCATAAAGCCCATTTGGATTTCAAAAGCCGGGGAGGGGGGGGGGGGAGATTAACTGATTTAAAAAAATATTTGAATGTGGATTAAAAAATTGAGATTTCCGCTAATTATAATTATGGATTATAACTAAATTTATCTGAATAAGTAACTAAATCAACTGACTAAATTCAATTTAGCCATATGTGATTAACTTAATTTTGTAACCGAAATTTCCTTTTTTGTGGAAAAAATCGACTTTAATATGTCTTTTGAAACTTTAAAAAAAATAGCGAGGACTTGAAAAAACCCAAGATCGCGACTGGTAAAATTCGAAAAAATAATTTATTTATTCATTTTCGGCTCTCAAACTTTGCAAATGATACAAATTCATTTTCAAAAACTGTCCAGTAGTCTCTGCAAGCTGAAATTAAAAAAAATGGAGACTCTCTCTAAAATGTTAAGAAAATAATTAATTTTATCATTTTTACACAAAGGCCTCTCAAACTTGGCAAGTTAAGCATATTCTGTTTCAAAAAATTGTGCTGTAGTCGGGTCAGTTGAAATTTTGAAAAAATTTTAATGGTTGCTCTTAAAATTGAAAAGAAACTATTAATTTATATATTTTTTTAACAGTAGCCTTTTAAATTTGACACGATGACCAAATTTATTTTCATAAACCACGCAGTAGTCGGTGACAGCAAAAGTTTTCAAAAAATCCAAGATGGCGGCTGGATAAGATTAGGAAAAACTGATAATTTTATTATTTTTCAACGGAGGCCTCTTAAACTATGAATAGTGAATACTATGAATTCTATGAATACAAATATACATTTTTCGGAAAAATGAGTACATATATCGCTAACCGGTAGACATAAAGCATATTTTTTCTTAATTGTAAAGAAGATTTTTTAATTGGCAATCCGGGACAAAACATAAAAAATCCAAATTTCATTTTATTTGAAAAATATTTTCAAAAAATGAATTGCAGAACAAAAATAAATATTATCGAGCCCAATGCCAATTATGATACTTGGGTCGACTAAAAACGATATCTTTCGAAAAAGCAACAAAGATGTCATCTAACCATATTTTTTTTATTAGGATGCATCTGAATGATGACAAAAATATTAGAAAATAAGATCAAGAAATATATCTAGGATTTATATGTAGTGCTTTTCGATCAACATGATACAACATGATAATAATATTCAACATGATAGATCATTTTGAATATTATCATTATTTTCTAATTTCAAGACAGCGACTGACTTCATGCAATACATAAAAATGATCGTTTTGTGAAATTATGGTGTGAAATATAGTTTATAATTTTACTGATGTGAATGAATATTGCGGTAATGGAAGGAAATAATTTCTTAAACGCGTTTTATTTTCAAAAACGCACTAGCATACGTCTTTCTTTTCCAACTTTATTCACACATTCTTCACAAATACTAAAAATACTGTATGTATTGCTAAAAATATTTCGTATCGTTCGTTTGATGATCAATAAAACAGCTAACATAAATTATTTTCTAAAGATGTCTCACTTGAGCTTTTCCGTGCGAGAGAAGAGGAAACCTCGCGCTTGCGCTCAAAGTAATGACAAACTACCACTTACTCCTGCCCTAGTGAGCAGTTTTCTTAGTTTGTTCCAGATAAAAACCTAACCGTTTCACCGCCATCCATGGAATCACACACTACCTGATCATGGCTGTATATACACGACTACAGATTCAGTATGAAGCCAACGCATGCGCACTGAAGTGCGCACCCGGAATAATCATCATCACTTACTCCTGCCAGTTTCGGAAAAGTTTCCCATGGCACGTCGGTCCCCTTATTATTCCTTCTTGATAGTTATTCACCTGGTTCAAGAACAAAACAGATAAGAGGAAGATTTTTTTTTTCAAGACAACTTTTTTCAATTCAAGGGACATGGGACTCTAAACAATTTGAGACAGATGCAGGAAGAAGTACAAACTTCATATCATAGACGAGTGGAAGCCACATGATTAGCTGCAGGTAAACTTGATTATTCGAAAAAAAGACGATGATGGGACTACACGCTGATACGCGTGATGTATCATCATCTAGGAAATGAACGTTGAAATATACGCTCCATCGAATGATAGGATGGACAGGGGGCCTCGAGAGGGGAAGAGTTCGAAAAACTTGGAAAAAACAAAGAGGGACAATGAGAGATAAATAGAGACAGAAGAGTCTGCGGATCACAGTGAGATATGTTTGAGTACATATCTGTGACGTGTGATGGACAGGGCGTAGCGTCTCCTATCTACGGGGGTCTGAAATACTCCATAAGGCCCCTCGCTCGGGCCCCTCGAGTTCTGGCGAATGTTCGTGGCACCCCGCTACGCGCTATGCATCAACACCAAAGATCCATCCCATTATACCTCATCAAAATAACAAACACGCCTACCTTGGCTAAACCAACATTCTTTGTTGCCATCGAATCCCTGTATTCATCAAAATTAAACCGAAGGCGATGCGACGTACAGAAATTGTTGCGATCGCGGACCCGAAAACAAAATGAGAGTTAAAGAGGATCATTATGATTTATGGGAGAGGCCTTCTTGAAAAAGGAGGAGAACAAATTCTTGCTTTGCTTTCCTTTTGTTAGAAGGTGTCACATATTTCAGCCCCTTGTTCCTTGAATTCTCTTAAAACTCGATAAAGCCCCTTCAAATTGAATCTAAGTTATTAATGGTATTTTCAAGATCTACTCTCTTAATGGAAAGATATTCGACTGAAACAATGTTGCAATTGAGTTTTATAATAATTCAGTTAGTATAAGTAGAGCCCTCTTCTTGACAAGTATTGTGTAACCGATACAGAACGTTCACCGTAAACTTAGCCTATCCCTCGACTTGATAACAAATATTGTCTTTGAGATATAATACTCATGTTGATGATTAGTATGTTATAATTAGTATTATAATTATATAAATAATGCACATAGTATGCGGAATAAAATGTAATAATTTGAATAAAAAAATAAAATAAACGAAGTTGATGTGATAGGTGTTTTCATCATAAGAAATATAATCATACACTAGACTATTAAGTGCGCGCGAAAGTGCGCTCTAACTTTTTGTATTCATTTCTCTCCTTTACTCAATTTTGGAATCACTATTTATTCGGTTAAATTTCTTGGCCAATCAAATTCTTGCTGAAATTATATTCTCAAAGAATGTATTTAGTGAATCCATGTAACGTAGAATTTACTATTACTACATATACTAGTAAATGTCGAGATATAATTTGAAGATTTCAAGTGCAAGTTATGTAATTCAATATTTTGAAAAACAAACATAATTTTTTTACAATCACATTTGCGGGTATTTTCACGACCATTTTTTTTAAATGTACGCATCTTTATACATATAATTTTGAAAAAATCCTATTCTGATCCGATTCTCAGTTCTCATAATATAAAAATCATTGAACATGTATTTGCACTGGAATGTTTGAATACATTTTTATAGGAAAAGAAGAACGTGTCAGAATACACTGCTAAATAATTAAAACATATGCACATGTCATTTTTAAAATTGAATTCAAATCCTCATTTCACGGCCATTTTTGTAAATCTGTGAATCAAGAAACATCGCTCAATCATTTAATAATTATCATATTATTAAATGATTAAATAATTCAGAAAATCACAGCGTACGACAATACATCGCTGAATAATTCAAATATATCCACATATAATTTTGAAAAACTAATTAACTTACATGCCTCTCTTTTTTCATAGTTATCTCAGCGATACATTAAGTCCCACTACTCCATGTCTCATTCAAATAATGTTGATTTTATATTTTTCTGAAAATTCACCTCTTAAACTAATTCCAGAAAAAATTGAAACATATGCACATAAAATTTTGAAAATTGAATTCAGATACTCATTTGATATCATAAATATTATAAAAAAATTACATCATTATTGTAATAGAGATAGGTTTACAAAAATAAACTTTTATTATAATAATGATAACCAATATTCAAACACATCACCTTGAAGTGAATAATTAATTGATGTTACTTGATAGGGAAAAATTGAAATTAAATATTTTCATTATTTAATTTTGTAATAAAATTATTTAGCCAATAATAAACTATTCATTTCATAACACAAAAAGCATTGTAGAATCATTTTCGTTGAATCATTCAAATAATTTTAACTTCATATTTTTCTTAAAATTTGAATTATCAATAACCCTCCAAACTATTCCAGAGAATATTAAAATAAATGTGCACATAATTTCGAAATGAAAATTCAGATACTCATTTCACAACACCGCAAAATTGAAAAAAATATATATACTTGGAATAGAGGTATTTTAAACATTGACAAACTTTTATTATACAAATTATAGTCAATAGTCAATTACATAACAATCACATAACAATTACAGTTTATGTTACCTGATCAAAAGCAATTAAAATTCAATCATCATGTAATTTAAAATTGTTGAAAAAAATAATCAGCTAATAATTAATTAATCTGTTTATAACATAAAAAACATTCAGCTATAATTTTAATTCAAACATTGGGATAATTTTAATTCTACATTTAAAAAAAATCACTGTCATTTCTGAAAATTTAATATATTAGTGACCTTCCATAATAATTTCAGAAAAAATAAAGACATATTCACATACAATTTTCAAAATTGAATGCAGACACTCGTTTCACAACATCAGCATCATTTAAAAAATAATGTTATTAGTGTTATTTCAAATTCAAATAAACTTTTATACTGCAAATTATATCCATTATTCAATGACATGACCTGAAAGTAATTGATCAATGTATGTTTCTGAATTTCAAACCATTTAAATTCAATCTTTATGTAATTCAATATTGTAGAGAAAATTAATTAATTTTAACTTTCATTCCTGAATATTTTGATTCATTAATAAGCTTTCGAAAAAATTTCAGAAAATTCGAGTTCTAATAGAATCGATGATTAATTAATCATTTAAAACCATGGAAAGCATTACACAAATATTTTCATTTAAATATTGAATTAATTTCAAATTCATATTTTTACAATTTTCAATTACATTACTTAAAATCGAAATTATTAATAAACTTCAACACAAATTTTATAAAAAATCAAAACATACGTACGTATCATTTTTAAAATTGAATTCAATTATATGAAACCATCGCAAACATTAAAAAAAATTATTTAATTATGATGATTATGATTATGATGATTCAAAGAAACTTTTATTCTAGAAATTATAGCCAATATTCAATTACATAACCTTGAAGTGAATAATCAATTTATGTTATCTAATTGAAATTATTCGAAATTCAATATTTATGTGATACAATATTGTCAAAAAAATTAATCAGCTAATAATTAATTAATCAGTTTAGAACAGGGAAAGTATCAAATAATTATTTTCATTGAAACATTCAAATATTAATTGTCACTTCATATGGTTATGAAAATTTGAATTAATCTATTAATTATTGTTTTTCAAATGAATATAACCGTGAATTGTATTTAAAATTTTAAGGATTTGCCTAAATTCTTAGACAAAGGGAATATTTATAATAATTTGATTAATAAATTTGAAGTACCTTTTAAAATAATTTCAGGAAAAATGAAAGCATATGCACATATAATTTTGAAAATTGAATTCAGATACTCATTTCGCAACCTCAGAAACAATTGGGAATTTATGTAACTGGAATAGGGCTATTTTAAATATAAATAAACTTTCATTATTCAAATTATAGCCAATATTCAATTATTAATCTCGAAGTAAATAATCAATTTATGTTACGTAATTGAAGAATATCAAATTCCAATCTTTATGTAATTTAATATTGTATACAAAATTTATCAGCTAATTCTTAAATAATCAGTTGACAACATAAAAAGTATGGAAAAATTATTTTCATTGGAACTTTCTGATAATTTCTACTTTATATATATTTTTCTTTAAATTTTGACTTTTCTTTTATTAAATTTAATTTATTAGTCATCTTTCAACTAATTCCAGTAAACTTAATTTTTGACGGAAACAGTTAAAATTTAATTAATCAGTGCAGAACATAGAAAGCATTTAATAATTATTTTTATCGAAATATTAGAATAACTTGTATTTAATACTTATCTGAAAATTGCGATTATTAATAACCTTTCAAAGTAATACCAGTAAAAATTGAAATATATGCACACATAATTTTGAAAATTACATTCGAAAAATCACTTCACAACATCACGAAAATTAAAAAAATTTATTTAATTGTCATGGTGATATTTTAAATAATCAATTTGTGTGACTTGATTGAAAACGATTCAAATTCAATCTTTATGTAATTCACTTTTTTGAAAAAAATGAATCAGTCAATAGTTAATTCATCAGTTCATAAGATAAAAATCAATCAACAATATTATTTGCATTGAAACATCAAAATAATGTTCATCTTATATTTTTCTAAAAATTTCAATTATTTATAATCTATTTAACCAATTCCATAAAAACTTAAAACACATTTACGTATAAAAAAACGATTGAAATTTTGAATTAAAGTCATTTTCAGAGAATACCCTTAAAGTGCGAAAAAGTACACTGCATATATTTTTGGATTTGTGCTACCTACCCTTTACTCTATTTACGGACATTTCATCAAAAAGAACGAGAATTAGTAAATTTATTCTCGATGAATGGAAATTATTATAAAACATTAATTTACTTTATATCTCTGATTATCATAAACAAATGAATGGGTAAAACTGGTATCTGGCTATATTTCCGGTGTTTAAATGCATTCATATACTAGTTTCATCGTTAAGTTATAGTATAATATTAGTTATAATATTATACTGATACATAAGAAATTGCTATTAAACAACACTTGTGATTGTTGTCAAAAATTATTATAAAACATTCACAATTTTGAACATGTAACAATTTATTTTTTGCAGAGACATTTCTTTTCATCTCGAAAATAATATTTTCTACCAAAAATTGCCCATTTGACAACATATAGTAATAATGATCATTGTATTTATCAATTCTCATTGATGAAATCACTGGGTTTGGCCTTTTTTCTCAATTCTCAAGATAACAATAACTGATTTCGCCGAGAAGAAGAACCTTATAAACAAAAGAAGCTTGGACTGTTAATTTATTTATGCAATGCGAATTATTTTGTCAAATGGCAATGAATTATGTTAGGACTTCATTCTTCAGATGAAAAGAAATGAATCTGCAAAAAAGAAAGATGTACTTCGTTCAAAACTGCAATATAAGTCTATTTATTGATAACAATTGATTTTTAAGGACAATCTATTATGGAAAGATCTTATTTTTCAGACAAAAAGAAATAATACGGCAGTAAACAATTTTTCAAATATTTATGCAGAAGCTAATAATATGCATTCAAATAAGTACGGTTGAAATTTTGAAATATTGGCGTTGAAGTATCCTATGCTAAAGTTATTTTTTTCAATGATTAAAAAAATGTGTAGCTTCAAAGTCCAAGGTTTTTCCAGCGAAATAATCGTTTAAAATCTTGCGATTAGCTCATCGTCAAATACGGTAACTTATTCCAAAATAAATTTTAAAAGCATATCACAGCCTTTGAATCTAGACCAAGGACAAAGCTAAAAATATGAAATTCGTTGCGTGGGTTAATTTGTTATCATAATCAGTTTTTTTTATTATTTTTTAATTATATTTCGAAGAAGTTAATATTATGATTGAAACAGTTCGGAAGCTGGCCGCTTCCCAATTTTTCTTATCAATGAAATTTATTCAATATTCTGATTTGCTTTTCTTCTTACCAATGTCGTGTCGCCTCATAATTATTCCAATGAAAACATGGTGAAAATTCGATCAAAAAGTTTTCTTGTCTGATAGCAACCAGTAAAAAACGGTTTCTCGGCACCGATAAAAATGCTGTTCACCGGTACAGACAAAAATTATCTTCAGACTCGTTATTTTTTATTTTTATCGTCATATAATACAAATAAATGTTCTTCAATAACATCAACTTTGGGAGACGTTTTTGCTCCATCAATCCTACAAATACTGCGAGCAAACTTTTTCCAACAAAAATCATGTGGTTCGACCTATAGCGTTTTTTATTCTCAGACGGCTAACCAAGATTTAATTAATTTTAAGATTCTACAAACGTCATGTTTTTTAAAATTTTATTTAAAACTACCTATTTTTATAATCATAATCAATGATGATAGAACAATAAGTTCACATCAAGTTTTTTATAATTATACAGCATAAAATCAAAAAATGCTGCATTTTTGATAAATAATAAACAATTCATCATTTTCAAACTTTCACATTTTTACTTAGATTCATAGGCTGAGTTGACGATGCTTGTATTATTGTTGCTGAGGTGGTTTCGAAACTGTAGTGAAGGTTCACAAACTTTGCTTACCTACACTTCCTGAGAAATCCCACTAGATTCGATTATACCCCTTCAAATCCTTGAAGAACTATAAAATCTTTTTAAATCCATTTGAATCTCGTGAATTTCAGTAAAGCCATCAATATTCTGTGAAATCCTATTAAATCTTATGGAATTCTTTGAAATCCGTTTAATGCGATTTCATGGGAGTGGGTACCTTTAAATCTTTTCAAAATTTCTCCAACTGCATGGAATTGCTTTAGAATGCTTCTGAAATATTGTAATCATGAAAAATCCTCCCAGATACATTTCTATGAAATTATTTTATATACTTAAAAATTCCATGCTAGCATGAGCACTTCTTTGACATAACGTGGAATCGCTCGCACACTTGGAATCGAATGTGATTTTTGAAGATTCAACATTTAAGAAAAAATCTGTAAATCCATTAAAATTTCTATTAACATATTTAAAATCATCGAAATATTCCAATCTGGTGTGTATTTTTAGAAAAAACCTAATTGAATCATATCACCCGTGCAGAAATCGCCAAGTTTCTTCCCGGTTCCAGACTTGGGCC
>CAKNXH010001176.1:0-23331 GCA_932178445.1 Andricus quercusramuli
TGGAGCATTAAAGTAGAAGCAAAAACTGAGCCCCTATTTTGACGCTCCAAGTGGAAGATTTGGAAATTTGTGCCCATTAGAGCGCCAAAGTAGGGGCAAAAATCGCATTGGAATAGCTTCTACTTTAAGGCCTTAGCCCCTACAAATGACAGCGTGAAGAGCGTCAAAGTAGGGCCTATATTTCGACTCGGGAAGTTGACCCACTTGTTACCGCACACTTCGAGAAGTTCTGGGAGGCAACTTCAGACAAGTCTGGATGTAACTCTTTTGATTGGAGAGCTCTTAAAGTAGCTTGTCAGTCAGAGCTATGTAAATGTGTTTGTTAACAAACCCACGTTTACGAATCTGCCCTAGGCATACCTTGATGACCACAATTTCAACTTAAAATACGGTGGAGAATTCGCCCAGTATGGTTGTTATTTCCGCACTAGGTCTTATCCCAAGTAACCCGGCTCCAGAGTAAAGGGAGTCTTTAGAGCAATCTGTGTACCAGGCAGGTCCTTCAGTTGTAAATAAATTGCTTTTCTTCTGTTCATCATGCCAGTTCTCCCTTTCCGCGAAGATCACCTTAAAGAGCTTCATGAGGAGTATCCTTTTAGCATCTTGTCAGAGTGCATGCAAAGGATTTCATCCCCCGACCACTTTTTATTAAATCATGCAGATCAAGGACAATGACATTTATATGACCCCTCTTAGGGAAAATCTGTATGCCTCAGTCTCAGCCCTCTGCCTGATTAGAAGGTGCAGCGGTGGCATACCTAGGATTGACTCTAATGCCGCTGTTGGTGTTGTTCTCATTGATCCAGTAGTTGCCACACAAAAAACCCTTTCTAGGCACTGAGAATGTTTCCTGGAACTAACCAAACTGGTTCTTGGTCTAATGATTGCCGTATATAACCAGTACCTTGGGCTTGAGTCACCAGGTTTTTTTAATTGCGCCTCTGCAATCCCAAAAGGCTGCTTTGCCCTTTTTTACTACCACATCAATGTGTAGTTTTCGGGTTAGCTTAGGGTGAAAAAAAGACACCTAAATACATAGCTGATGGAGAAAAGTCGACCTTCCTCCCATAGAATTTAGGGTTCGCAAGATCAGATGGTTCCCTCTAGTTTTATCTGGGTTAATAGATAGGCCATGGTCGTTGCCCAAATCCTCGACAATGTTGTGAGTATTTTACATGCGTTCAAATAAAATTACCTCATGTTTTCCTGTTACCAGTATAACAATGTCATCTACATACCCTTGTGTATAAAAACCTTATTTATTTAACCTACGAATTTCATCATCAATTGCGAAGGCCCGCAGGATGGAGGATAAAATTCCTCCCAGTGGGCAACCCCATAGAGCACATCTACCTAATAACGTTGGTACCTAGACCATGTTCCTCAGCAGAATTGAATATAGATTCCGCTATGTCCCGTGTTCGTCCCAGTTTTTGAATGTGGGAGGTAAATGCATGAAGTGCGTCTATTGTGGATATGCCTTTCTGCGAGGCAAACTGATTATTATAAAGGGGTTTATCGGGTAGGATTTCCACATTCATATGAAAATCGACTAACTTTTCTAATGTCTTCAAAATAAAATAAGTTGAGCTAATTGGTCTGAATGCTTTGGCCTCATAGTAGGTGTCTCTCCCCGGCTTTGGTATGAAAACCGCTTCGACCTTCTTTCATGCAACAGGGGTCTCTCCCACGGCTATGCACGCCCTAAAAATGTTAAACATTGGCCCCATAAAAACTTTCAAATCTCCTTGAATTAACACCGCGAACATACGGTGTCCCCAGTGGCCTTGAAATAGTCGAAACGCCAGACGACCCATTTAATTTTCGATTGTTTTACTATTCGGCTTGCCATCCACCATTCATCTTCATTGGCCCTATATTCTAGGCCGTCATATAAGTTTGGTGTAATAGCCCCTCCCTCCGACATGTACCGAAGTTCGAAACCAGGGAAGCGCACCTGCATGTGGTGGTCGAGTATTTCGCTAGTGGTTTCTGTCATGTCACTTGTTGGCAAAATCAAGGCCCTCCGTTGACATGTAGGGTTTTTCTTTGAAGTTATCTGGAGTTTCGCAGTATCAGGTACATTTTAAATGCCCTGAAAATGCCCCCTCCATGGGTTCCTTTTGGCCGATTATATATCGTTAGTATATCCTCTTACATTAACCTTTTACAAAACCCAGTTTCCAGTTTTCCTGGCTCTATGAAATAGTCTCTTAGTTTCTTTTTTCAAGGCCTGAAGTCTATAATTCTACCAAGAAGCATCCTTGTCTGGCTTTCTAATACGGAGAGGACAATTATTCTCATAAGATTTACGTGTAACCCTATTCACTATGTCTACAGCAAACTCCATCTGATCAATTGATCTTAGCCTCCCAGGAATAATTTACAATGAGTCTACGAGATCTGCCCTATATTCATACCAGTCAGACGCTCTTGGATCCCTATAATTAATCGGATCAGACTCGTAAGCTGTCAGTGAAAAGCATATATGCCTATGACCTGATAGGGATGCCTAAGGCGATACGTACCAGTTCTTGAATGTTTCGCTAATGGATATAGAGCACAAGGTCTGGTCAATAACCGCATTACATCGAGTTGTCATGAAAGTTGTTGTATTTCCGCAATTCAATATGGTAAAGTTAAAAGGTAATCTCATAGGTAATCACCCCTATTATTCCCTATTATATGGTTTGCATTCGTATTACAGTCAATGATCAGTGGCCATCCTTTCGAACTGCAGTAATCTACCAAACGTCTTCATTCCTCTGATGGCGGTAGTTCTAGAGAATCGAATGTCAGGTATGCTAGACAAACCACCATGGGCTGACGTCTTTCTCCTCTTTGATGTTTGATTATAACGTCTACCAGGTCTCTAGTACAGGACGTAGGTAAGCAAATATAACCGATATCCCTTCTGACGTGAATCGCTGTCCTAGTGTTTTCATCAGTTCTACTGTAGATTAGAGAAACGTATTTTTGGCTTATAACCTTCATTTCTGCTTGTAACACCTAAATCTTCAATCAGAGCAAGTGCCGTATATTATATTGTAATACGTCTGCTTAAGATGGCCGAAGCAGATTTACAGTGGTGAAGTTTAATTTGGATGAACTTCAAATCCGAGAATTTTACGCTATTCATTCAAGAATCAGCGTTATCCATCGGTTGTTCCAAAGGCAGCTGCTCTTCTACTGTCCTCGCGGGCTCTTTCGGTTGAGAAAGTATTTTCATCTGGATCTTTTTCAGTCTCAGATACGGTTTACAGTCGAACTACTCGTTACTTTTGACCATTAAATGGTCCACAAGACTAACTAAGTTACCCTGGCGTCTTTTTTCGCATCCATAATGGCTCAAGACTGCCAAGCTTTTGAGGATGGACGGCTGCCTCGATGAGCTATGTTCTAGACACCTCTATGAGCAGATAACGGTGAGCAAGCTGTTTTAAAATTGGCAGTCCTCAAACCTCGGAATACTGTCATCAGGTTTTACCACACACATCAAAAACAAAGTGTGAATCTAACGCTAATTTGTGGGTACCACTTTCCTACAAAAAAAAATAACCTTAATAGTGTAAATGGTACCATTACATAAGGTATCGTTTCTCTCGGACTTGGGGTATGAAATGTCACCAGCTGTCGATTGTTCTTACAGCTTTTCGGTAAAAACAATAGACGGTAGTTCCGTACCCGAAGTCTGAGCGAGATGTAACACCATCTTGAAAGCAGCTGCAACAAAATTTATTCCAGAGTTTTTACTGTGCGGAGATCCCAGTCCCAGATGGAATAGCCATACATAGAATTTTTAAATCCTAAAAAAAAAATGGTTCCAAACATTTTGAAAATGATCAATCTTTTTCAATTTCTATCCAATATAGCTGGCTATCAGACTCGTCATTTCTTCTTATACCCTTGGAAAGTGTGCCGAAGTGCAATCCAATCCAATAATTATGTGGAAAGTTATCGTGTTTACAGTCGACAAAGACAACGGCAACAGCGAAAACAGATAGACAGACACCTACGTAAAAACTATTTTTCCTGACTCAGGGTGTTTTAACACGTCGACATTTGATGGAATCCGCGAAAGTCATTTTCCCCATAAAAACAATTCCTTCTTATTGATGGGCATGTAAATACCCCTGGGCCCTAAGAGGCCAAGCTATAAGCAGAAAACAAACTTATCATTTTTTGATCGAAAAGTGTATTTGTAATTCAAATTAATCATTTTTCCTCATTTTGAACAAGTTGTGAATAAAAATAGTGCATACATCTTGAATAAAAAATGTTTATGAATAAAACCTCACTTGGAATAATGAAAACTTTCATTATGCCTTTATTTGCTTTCGAGCCTCAAAAATGTTGCAACTTAAAACTGCAATGAATTCGTCATATTTTTTATTATCGTCGTTTTACAGTGGTACAATATTGATAACAATGTTTTATAGTTCTATATAAAGTACAATTTGTTCATCTAATCAACAATAAATAATATTTAATTGAGGTATAGTATAACAGTATTATCGATCGCTAATCCATAATAATATACACATATATGTGTATGTTGAGTTACCTGCAACATTCACAGAATGAATGTTACAATAATTATAGCTTCAATAATGACGCTATTAATGATACAATACTCAGTACATTTATAGTTACTCGTATATGTAATGAATACTCAGATTCATCGTAAGCACCATAACAGAAATTAATTATCTTACAATTCTAGCTGTACACCTATACTTGATATTTCATAGTCTGTTACTTCAATCTTAATTTGCTATCAATATTCTATATCACCGAATTTCAGTATCGAATTTTAATGAGAGACAATATTAATATGGTTGTAGTGCAGTTTTTAAATAAAACTCTTGATTTTTGAGCTACTCCTTAAGTGAAATATTTATTTGTTTTTATATTTTGGTGCCCTATAGTCTATAAACTATTTCATTAAATATATGTGAAGACAATAATTCAAATATAATAGCGTCAATAATAAACGAACTTTTTATTAACCCGCAATTTAGTTTTTGGTTGCATAATTCTATAATATTTTATTCCAAAATTGTTAAATGTTGAACGTTTCCAGCTTGAAATTAATTGATTTTAAACCTTTAAATTTTTTTTTATTTTCCGTTTAAAGATAGAAAATTATACAAAAAAATCATTTCAAATTGGATAATCCAAAACTTAAAGTTTAAAGTGCTTTAAAATGGAGTTTAATTGAATTATATACAATAGAGAGCGTTTGATATTGAACAATTATAAACTGAAACGTTAAAAAATGATATGATTCAAAATTATATTTTTTGAAATTGTAACATTTCAAATTGCAAGCCTCAATAATTGAGCAATTTTCAACGCTTCATTTTTACTTCTCTGAATTGAGACTGCCTCAAATTAAAATCGTTCATCTTTGAAGTTTTAAATGAAATATAATTTTATCAAGACTTTGAAGGCCTCTAATTTTGAATTATAATATTTCAAAGTCTTGACAATTTATATTTGTGCAATTCTAAGTACTTAAAATAAAAAATTATTTCATCTTGAACGCCGTGAGTTGATAATAATTGCTGAATTTGAAGCGTAATTTTTTCGAGCGTATAATTCAAATGCTTCGATTTGAAAATATATTTTCATTCAGTCAATCAAATTGTGCCAGAAGTAAAATTCGGTTGACTGCTTTTAGAAGGATGTTTCCAATTAAACAAAAAATATTACATCTGAAAAAATGAATATTTTCAGGGTATCTAGAATTTTTTAGTAACTGATCTGGAATATGTTATAAATTGCGAGTCTACAGGGATCACGATCCATCAACTTTTTTAAGTAATCTCATAATTTTTCTCTTTTGCAACTTAAATTTTAAAAATTACTAAACACCTAATATTTCAAGTAAAAAAATATTACATTTTTAACGAAATAAATGTATTTTTAAAAAACAGTTGAATTTTCAATATGAAAATATGAACCTTCAACAAACGAATTTTCTACAAAAGATTTAACTTTAAATTTCGAACTAAACAGCTGTATTCTCTGCAAAATATTTTAACTTTCAACCGAAAAATATGCATATTTAAACAAAAAAGTTAAGTCAACTACATAGTTGAATTTTCTTTCAAAATAGTTAAGTTCTTAAACCAAAGCGAATTTTTAACCAAATATAGATTGTGTTCAACAAATTTATTGAATTTTCCACAGAATAATTATATTCCAAAACGAATCGTTTAACACCCCAGATTTCGGGACACCAGGACGAATCCCATACTATGTAGACCCGCCCCCCGCAAGCCCGGCTCTGCGGGGTTGTTTCTCAGTTTCCAAGCTTCTCGTGGAACCAAAATAAGCGGAACACGTAAAACAAATAACCAAAAACAATGAGTCCTCCGTCCCGGGACCATCTTCTAACCCAAAGCCAAAAGTGGAAGGCACCTTAGGGGGTAATCCACTAGAGGCGATGCTCACTTTGGATAATGGTGGAGAAAATCTTGTCGATACCGTAGATGTGCAGCTAACGGAACTCTCCCTTAGGAAGAGGCAACGTAGCGAAGCACAGAAAAAAGAGAGAACGCAAAGCGTTTCGCAAACAGCATCCACGGCAGCCCACAGGGGGCAATGGCTGCGGAAACTTTACCTGGAGCAATTGCTTAGGCTTATCCTATAGGCAAGACGATGATGGACTCTAGAGAAACTCCTTCAAACAGGGAGTTGAAACAGTAGAAGGCCCTGGAATCTTCACTTTCGCGCAGATGGCTAGCAAAGCTCTGGTGAGAGTGGTCGTTGCGTCGGGTTATCCTAAAACCTGTCTGACCCTCGAGGAGTTTGACAGGCTAACGGAGGAAATCTTTAAAGAGACTGACAAGTTGCCCCGCGAGGGGCGCGCCCCCAGATTAAACGATATCTTCATTAGGTTGGGGGCCATCGTAGTTTCTGCAAAGGTACCGCCGAGCAACCGAACTGATTTCCGGTATCCCCGAGAATCTTACGACCGTTCTGGTGCGCCTAAGATTCTAGAACCCGTCTCTACGAACCGATCCGTGGAAGGTATATTCCGAAATCAGTCAACCAGACTGAAGGGGAGAGACTGGATTCTCGTCGTTGATTTTCCCAAATCCTCAATCAGACTCCTTGCGGCTCTGGATTATCGATCTTGTCTGGGGGCGTGTAGGGGGTCCTTTCGGGTGACCCAACTGGAGTGCGCAGGAAAACCAGAAGCGTCGGGAGGTGCCCCAAATTAGTCTTTCAATGGCTGAGATGGGAATCTCCACGATGCAGATTAATTCGCACCACAGAAAAGGCGCCTCAGCGGTTCCAGCCAGACTCATGTCAGTGGTGCAGACAGGGCTCGCCATGATCAAAGAATCCTGGTTATACAGGGGAAGAATCAGTGGCTTGTCAGGGTGTGGCACCATATATGAGGGGCCGCTTGAAAAAAGGCCAAGGGCATGCATAGCCGGCAAGGGGATGAATGCGATTTTGGTGCCTAACCTCTGCTATAGGGATGTCACTGTTATTAAGGTGAGCCTCGGGGGCAGAAGCTGAAAACGACTACGACAGAGGGAGAGATTTAATCAGATACCTAGCGAACACTGAGCTAGAGAATCTAAATTGGGGTGATACTTTAACATTCCAGAACAAACACGGAAGTGACTTTCTCGATTTCACTCTATGCTTGGATATACTGAGAAGCAAGGTAGTGGGCTGGAGAGTCTCCAATCAAGAGTCTGTTTCGTCCCACAAATATATCTTTTTTTCGGTTAACCCTAGGAAAACCGGTAGTTTCAAAGATCAGAAGCCTCAGAAATACACTTTTAGACTCAGATGAAGAAAAATTCAAAGGGAGGATTGCGGAATTCTCCATAAGCTATGATATCATTGATGAGTTACAGCACGACACGGATTTTTCATAAAGGACTCTGAAAACATCATAAGAGAACAATTGCCCTACAAGCACAATTAAGTCTAGGAAAGGAGCAGAATGGTGGAATACCCACCTGGAGAGACTCCGTGAAAAGACAAAAACCTCGGCGCTGCGCATCGTATAGCTCTTGTGCGATAGCTCAGGATTCCCGACGAACCTGCAAAAGACCAGCCTGGTAATTTTCACGAGAAATTGTAATGTGCCGAAAGTTGACGCTCCTGTATTCTGTGGCGGGGAGCTGATGTTTTCAGATACGGTTAAATATCTGGGAGTAATTCTATATAGCAAACTGGACTGAGCAAAGCACCCGAAGACATGCATTAAGGTGACGTGGGGTCTAGGGCATAAAATGCTTGCATGGCAAGACAGGCTGCGACGATTACAAACGCTATCGTTTAGGGGTTTGACGGGAGCGATGATGATTACGCCCACAGCGGCGCGATTCATGCTCTGTGAAGAACCCCTACATGTTACGATAACTGCAAGGGCGGCTGACGTGATGGGCCGCCTGGCAAGAGTAAATAGATTATTTTGGGGGAATAGGCACACTAGGCTCTCAAGTGACATCAGCGCACTGCCGATTCTAGAGATGGGGCAAGATAAAATATTTGAACTCTTCAACTCCACCAAAACTTTCCACGTCTGCATTCCAAGCAGGGATATGTGGAAATCAAGTGGTAACCCGCTCCTCCAAGGCAAATCAGGTATATAAATGGCTCCAGGGGAGAGGGAGGGTCAGGAGCAAAAATCTATGACATTAATAGAAGGAAACGCTTCTGGCAGGCAGACTACGAACTGCTCGAACAGCCAAACGACACTAACTGCAGTAGGGAAAGCAGACATAACATCAGAACTGGTTTGGGAATGCAAAATTGCATTGAAGCAGCTCGCAAAAGGAAACAAAGTGGCTCTGATATGATTCCCTGGTCACGCAGGCATCAACAGCAACGAAAAGGCGGGCCATTCGGAAACATACGGTCCAGTAAGTGAATACATAGGACCGAAACCGGTACTGGGACTAGCATCTTGCTGCATCGAGAAGGTCATCAAAAGCTGGATCCGAACAAAGCACTGGGAATGCGGGGAATAAATCTAGGATTGCCGATAGGAGAAATCCATCCGGTGCTATAAGTATAGGATGGGAAGAGCTAGGGAAATCTAGGGAAAGAAAGATATAAGGACAGTGGTTCTGATCCTAACTGGGCACAACCACTTGAACCATTATATAGCATAGAATGGGGTATAACTCCGCGACAAAGTGCAGGAAATGCGACAGGGATGATGAAACATCCCTGCATGTATTATACCAGTGCCCGCAATAGCTAGGCTCAGGCAGCAATCCCTCGGGGCCCTTTTTATGGAACCTGAGGAAATTATAACGTGACCAGTGATTGACATAGTAGGTTTCAGTAGAGGTCAACTGCTGAGAGCAAATAGTTAAGGGTATGTCACAATAGGATTCATAGCTTGAGCAGCAGGATAGTTCTTAGGGACTTCCCGCCGGCTTTAAAACTAACAAACGAACTAACAGTTTTCCGGATATTCGAAGTTCAGGATGGAAAATCACAAACATTTCATATTTATTGAAGTATTACTGTTACCTATCAAAGGGGTGCCTTCCTGCACCCCATTGATCGTCGAAAAGGAGACCCTATGTGACCTACACTCCTTCTATGACCAGTCACAGGGGTGTCTTCACGCGCCCTGTCTCCCTGAGACGTTGGAAAGGGGGAACGATTCGACCTATCCTATTTATGTGACAAAAGACATAAAAAAATGTATAAAATCATGGGTTTTCCATTTATTTCCATAAATAATGGGAATTTCGAAACATATTTCAGACAGAAGTTGTTGATCTTATCGAAATGCACATGTTATATTCAATCAACTTTCAGCCTACAAGTGATAGTTTTCGAGGGAAAGGTAGAAAAAATTTAAGAGTTATAACTAGGTGGGGTACAAGGAGTACAAGGGATACAAGGAGTTGGGTTTTCTGATTCTTGTTGCTTCTTATTCTCATTCTGATGGATCAAATGTATATCTTCCTCAGTCTGAGTTTAATTCTAAAAGATCTGGAGAACTCTCTACAATCTTTGAGAGATTTAGAACCTACTCCAGTAGAACGGTTCTGCCGGAAAGGCAAGAAAAAAATGTTACTGCAAGAATCGTATATGACTTGCGTTCGATTTGTTCGCGAGAAAGAAAGTAAGGCTCGGCATATGCATACTGTTGCTGAAAACACCTGGTTTGAGAGGTGTCACATTTCAGCAGCAGCATGCATGTTGATCACGTATAGCTTTGCTATTAATTAAAATATTGAGGAAACTAATCGTAAGAGCAGCATTGTTGAGGGGCGGGCAATTTCAAGAGAAATCGTAGTCGACAGGTTATTTTTTTCTAGAGAGCTCTGCACAATTGCTCTTGATCAACAAATAGAAGAAGAAGGTTAAATTGGAGGTGTTGGTGAAGTTGTCGGAATCGACAAGTGCAAAATCGAGCACCTAAAGAATGAGAAGGGCGTATTGTAGCAGGTTCGTGGATTTTTGGTACAATTTACAGGGGCCATGCACACGAATATCGTTTGAAGATCTGTGCCGATGATAGAAGAGACCATGCTACGTTGATTGAATTGATCAAAAAAACAAAAATTTTGAGGAGTTCGTGGATCAAAATACTGGAGCCGATACTCAGAACATTGGGTCTTCCTGGCGGTGGATAAGACAATTCTTCTCTCGTGGCGGCGTCTGAAAAGCAGTCTTGCAGATCACCGCTGTGAGTTTCTGCAACGGCAGCGAGTCAAAAAAATGGGGGCAGATCCCTTCAACCAGTTGCTAGATGATATAAAATTCTGTTATCCTGGTAAATAGGATTATGTGTTACAATGCCTTCATTCCCTCGTAATTTCAGTTTTTAAGGGCAGTTTGAGGGCTTTCGCTTTTTTGTGGTAGTTTGTCCTCTTTGTTTTTTTTTATTTTATGGGACAGCTTCACCCTTAAGTTTTTTGGAAAGTGCAGCCTCTTCATCTTTTCAAGTTTTATGGTTCAGTTTGACGTTTTTTCGTTTTTAGTCTTTTGGGACAGTTTAGACCCTTTGTTTTTTTCAATATAATCGGACAGTTTGGTCCCTTCTTTCAATATAGTCGGGCAGTTTGACCCTTTAGTTTTTAGGGCAGTTAAGTCTCTGTATTTACTAATCTTATAGCGCCGTTTGACGCCAGTTCATTTTTAGTTTTTTCGTGGCAGGTTGACCACATGTTTTTTAATTAAATGGGGCAGTTTGACCCATATGTTTTTTTTGGGCAGTTTAGCCTTTCCATTTTTCTTAATCATATAGATCAGTTTGAGGCCTATTCTTTTTTTATTTCTTTTTTCTGGGACAGTTTGGACCCTTTGTTTTTTCTATATAATCGTAAAGTTTGCCCCCTTAGTTTTTTGTTCTCAATATAATCGGACAATTTGATCCGTTAGATTTTTAGAGTAGTTTAGTCTTTCTATTTTTCTTAATCTTATAAGGCAGTTTGACCCTCTCGGTATTTCAATCTTTTAGCGCGCGGAGATCCCCTGTGACTGGTCAAAGAAATAATGTAGATCACATTCCATCTCCTTTCCAACATCTCATGGGGGCACCCATTTACTGGTCACAGGAATAATATAGGTCACATAGATCCCCCTTTCCAACTTGTTATCAGGGGCGGAAAGGCGACCCTGTTACTGATCATAGAATTAATGTAGGTCACGTGGGTTTCCCTTTTCAACGTCTCATCGCGGAGAGGGGGCACCCCTGTGTCTAATCACAGAAATAATGTAGGTCAATTCCCCTTTTCAACTTCTTATCGGAGACGAAAAGGCTCCCCTGCGACTGATCACAGAAATAATGTACATCACACAGATTCCCCTTCCCAACTTCTTATTGGGGGCGGAAAGGCACCCGTGAGAGACTGATCATAGATATAATGTAGGTCACGTAGGTCCCCCCTTTCCAAGCTTTCATTGCTAGCGGGGAGGCACCCCAATTATTGGTCACAGAAGTAATGTAGGTCACATAGATTTTCTTTTGCAACTTCTTATCGGGGGCGGAACTGATCATAGAAATAATGTAGGTCATGTAGGTTTCCCTTTTTAACGACTCATTCGGGCTCGGGAACCGACCCCTGTGACTGGTCACACGAATAGGGTAGGTCGAATAGGTTATCCTTTCCAACGTCACAGGGCAGGGGGGGGGGGGGTGAAAACACTTCTGCGACTTGTCACAGAAATAGTGTAGATCACATAGGTTCCTCTCTCGAACGTTTAATGGGATGAAGGAACGCAGCCCTGTGATAGGTAACAGTAAAACTTTAAGAAATTTGTTATGGTCTTTCCCAGGATTTTGTGTTTAAGAATTATCTCTTTCTAACTTACTTAGAAAAATACTTGGAACATCTCATGGTTTTACACTGAATAGAATACATGAGCATTTTTCCATTCTGTTGTTAATCCATTTTTTAATCTTTGATCTTCTTGAACATGATGTAAACAGTCTTTAGTAATAAATAGAATGACCTTTTAGTTGTCTCTTTTATCGGGAAAATTCTCTTTTTAACAGAAATTGAACTACGTAAATGCTGTGATCCCTGATTCTATTGAATTACAACGTGCGGGAACTATTGATTGTAAGTATTGAATTAAGGCGGGTGGCCGCAAAATTTGTCTGGCTCAGAATGATAAATCTCTTAACGTTCCTTTATTTTACAACATGAACTATCTTTCCCATCGGAGCTACCGGATATCAACCCCAATCCCTTGATATGTCATAGTGCTGTCAGGCGGTGCATCTGATGTTTGTTACTCGGTGGCACGCGTGGCCTTCTTATTTGCATGCCCACTCACTGGCACACTATCATATGAATATACTCATAAAAGTACGCTGCTATCTGGCTCTCCCTGCGTCTCTATTTCTCTCTCAAGCTCTCCACTCAACTTTCGTAATTATATAGTCGAGAAACTTCGCAAAAGCTCCATTCCCTCACCCCATTTCAATGCCCTTTCTGGGACCCAGAACATAATACATTTTTCGATCACAGACAATATTTTTTATTTTTCTCGACTTTTTCTCTGTTGATGAACAAAAAGATATAGGAAAGCTCCAAAATAACTTTTTCCTTTCTTCGAACGTTGTTGATATGATTAGGAATTTACTCATCAAGGAGAATGAAAACAAATTTTTTTGGTCATACGTTCAATTATTAGAATTTATTAAATAATCGTCATAAATCCAATGTTTCGACCCTTCTTTGGGTCTTTATCAAGGTACATTAAAATCGCAAAATTAATCTGAAAAGAATTTTCAGTTTACATAAACTTAGTGAGTCATAAATGTATAATAAAAGTCAATATACTTTATAATGTTTGTGTCGAATTAAAAATAATTAAATGAAATACCTGAACAACATTGTGCTCCTTAGATCCAAATTGTCAAAAATAGTAAAATCGTAAATTTTTTTGTCATTGTAAATGATAGTAGGTAAGGACGGACGACATTTTAAAATAATAATTTTTGTGTAAGGCTAGGTCGTGACGTTGAACAAAATGGCTTACAACTAACTATGTGCAATAAGAAGCGCGGTAAAATTTAAAATCAATTAAATAATTCTAAAAACTAATTCAGTATACATTGATAGTAATTGTTCATATGTATTCTCTCAGTTTGTAAATTTACATATACGTCTTTATATTTATTAATAAAAATGGATTCAATGATTTTCCTTTTGTACATTATGTTTTCTCTAGCTAAAATTTTAATATTGCTAAAACTAAAATTAAAATAATGATCATAAGTCCATGCATGCTGAGCTAAACCTGTGATATTGTTGGCCAAATTGCAATCTCTTTTATGCTCAGCTATACGTGTTTTTAAACGTCTACAAGTTTCACCAATATATATCATATTGCAAAATTTACACTTGATGAGGTAAATAATATAAGATAGATTTTCTATTCTTTCTTTATCCTTCTTGTTTATATATAAGTCCTCGATCTTGTGGCAATTATTGAAATAAACATTTATGTGAAATTTTTTTAAGACACCCTTGATTCTTTCTGATAAACCATGAATATAAGGAAGTCAGATTTCTGTGAAATTGGTGTTGGCTCTTTAACCACTTTTCTTTCTTTCTGCTGATAATAGAATTATTGTAAATTTCATTGATTCTATCTTTAATAATGCTATTTATAAACTGTGAGGGATAATTATTTAATTTTAAGATTCATTTAATATGATTTAAGTTCTCTTTTCTAAATTTAAAATCACTGAGTTTAATTCCTCTGTCAACTAAATTTTTAACCAATCCAATTTTTTGTGCAAAAGGGTGATGAGAGTTATAGTTCAAAAATTGGCCTGAAGAGGACGGTTTTCTAAACCAATTAGTTAGTAAGTAACCATCTTCATCTGTGATGATTGACAAATCCAAGTAGTTTAATACATTTTTCTCTTCTACTTCATGCGCAAACTGTATTGAATCTTCTATATTGTTAAAAACTTCCAGAAACTCATTGATTTTATCAGTAGGAATGATCGTAAACACATCATCCACATATCTAACATAAAAAATTGGTTTGAAGTTTAATTTTGAAAGAGCCCTGTTTTCAATATCTTTTTCTCTGTTCTTTATTTTTATTTTGATGACTATTTTTATCATTTCATTCGCATTTTTTAGAATTGACTTTATCTGACAGGGTGCGCTTGAAACTAATTTCAACTTGTAAGTTCTTGCACTCGACTTTTCTTTTAGGAATTCTTCTTTCTAAGGATTTTGAAGTACACTGGAATCTGGTTTTCCATAAACTGGATCTGTACCTTCCTAGAATCGCTGTCCTCTGCAGTTTCACGATGAGGGGTGTCGCCGGGCCGAGAGAGAGGCGGTGCTCAGTTAAGCGTGACAAACAGCTTGAGGGCCGCACTCTCAGCGCATTAGTTGCATAAGGTTGCGTCAGGCGTCCAAATTAGTCTCTTTCGATTGAAATTTTTTTTTTTTATGGTAGAAAAGTCATCTTTCTTGGTTGTGCATGCATATTACTTAGCTGAAAATGAACTTTTTGTTGAAAATTCAAGTTTTTGCGTTGAAAATTCAACTGACTTCTAAAAAATCATCTTTTTGGCTTTAAAATTCAGCTATTTGGTTTAAAATGCAACTACTAAATTTGGTGTGTTGATAATACTGAGCTTTTGTGCTGATGTATCTCGGGTACCAGTGATTCTCTTCTAGCTATATTTTAATCATTGAAATCTCACAGGTCGAGTTTAATTGTAAGACAGGTCATACATTTTTCTATGTTTGTCTCAAAGTCATCGTATCATCATTTGAACTCAGTTTCTTGCGTTATAGAATTGTAAGAATAAAAAAATGTTGAGTATTCCGGCAAAACTATGCTAAAATACTAAATAAAAGGCAAATGGAGGTTGTGTTTCATCTCTATATCTGTACCCCCCACCCTCCTACATGAAGTTAAAAAGGGTTACAAGTGTAACCAACTCGCGATTGAATTCTTGGGAATTCAAAAGAATTTATAACAAATACCAAAGAATTCAAGATTAATTCCAATGAGTTAAAAAAATCTGCTTCATTAGGATATACCGGATTAGAAAATTGAAGGAAGCGCCTACATTAAGTATCTAACCTTACTTCGTCAGCTTCGGTACTTTCCCTGCTGAAAAATGGTATGAGATTTAACCCGGGAGAATTTTCAAACATAGGCATACATTTTTATAAGGTATTTGATATGTGAACAAAATCTCTTTTGAAGGTATCGAAAGAAATATGTATATCCAAAAAATAATATGCACTCGAACCTGCATTTGAGCTTTCGGTTATGACCTTCGGCTCAAAGCCAGGCTCTCCGAACAAAAATATCAGGGCAGTGTGAACACTGAGAGAGAACTGGCGCAATATGACGCAACGTGACGCAGTTATCCAGTTAGGCAGTTACGGCACAGCGGTTTATTGCTATGCTACTGTTTTTTCACGCGTGAGTGATCAAGGATATCGTCCCCTTTCGGCCGTAGGTTCGAGCGTAGAAGATGATTATTATTTATATTAATTAAAATATGTATATAATTATTCGTATCATCTAAGATACCATTCATTTCGTTTCGCTCTTCTGGATGTAATCCTGTGATTCCTTTTGATGACATGAAATAGATACTTCCCTCTCCGAAAGAGAAAAATATAATGGGAGAGAAAATGAAAGTCCAGAAAAATATGCTAAAAGTGAATGTACAACGTTAAAAAATTGATTTGATTGTAAATATCCTTGATTTTTTTATTCCATCGACCATGTTTTATTAAAATTTCAAGTGCGTTTCAATCTTTATTTTTAAAGTAAAAACCTATGAATTTATGTTTTTTTCATGAAACATAATTTCTTCTAATTTTCAAGTAATGAATTTCAAAATTTCAGATCGTCTGAATTATTATATTTTGAAATAATAACAATCAAAAAAATGAATTGCAACAGTTTTACTTTCTCATCCTAATAAGAAGGTATTCATTTTATGTGAAATATGACTTCGTCGGTATTCATCAAATCTACACATATTGAGACGCTTTGAGTTAGAAAAAAATATTTTTACGAAGGTGTCTGTCTGTATGCAGTTTGTAGTCTGTAGCCTGTAAGCACGATAACTGTCAAAATACTCCATACATCCATTTTTAACCAATAGACCTGGTCTTATCTAGCTACACTTTTTTGAAGACCATTTCTTCGTACGATGCACGGTTTTTGTTTTCATCGTAAAAAACGTTATGAAAATAAAAAATTCCATTTTCCAGAAAAGCTTTGCGAGATACGGAAAAATATTTGGAGTGAAACTTAATCATCTAAAATGGATCTACGCATTCACTTGAGAACATTTGTTGGTAAGCCGCATCGTTTTTTCTATCGTGATAAAGCTTTTTAGAAAAAAATTCCATTTTCCGAATAAACCATGCGACATACGCAAAAAATATAAAGACCAAATAGTTGCTTTCAAGAAGAACTACAAAGCTGCATTTAACCTCTCTCTGATAGAACTTACATTTTTTCTTTTGAACATTGAAAATTATATTTAAAAACCAAAACTTCCGAATTCAGCCAATGCGAAACATAAAAAACGTTTGAAAAGGAAACTGTTCCTTTTAAAAAGTTCTACAAAATCTGGTTCAACCATTTTTTGATTAAACTACCCTTTTCATTTTAAACTTCAGATATGCTATTGATAAATCTAAATTTTCATGATGATAGGCATAATTTATTAGAGAATTTGAGCCTGTGTTCCTTAATGGTGATATATTCCTGAGTAAATTGATTTTCTTTTTATTCTACAATCAAGAAATTTGACAATCTCTCCACAGAAAAAACTG
This sequence comes from Andricus quercusramuli, assembly GCA_932178445.1. NCBI lineage: Eukaryota > Metazoa > Arthropoda > Insecta > Hymenoptera > Cynipidae > Andricus > Andricus quercusramuli. The sequence goes on from CAKNXH010001176.1 coordinate 17,292, forward strand.
AGTGTAATCTTTACACGGATTTCGGGGTAAAGATTACCTGCAACAAAAATTACACCATGTGGGTAAACTTTACCCGCACATCTCGGGTATTCTTCTGTTTTTACCCACGTTTGGAGAGTAATTCTCAATGTTTACCTCAAAGGCCTTGTAAACTGGTCCCTGGAGTAAGTTTCTCGAAGACACGATATGGAACCAATGCACCAGGTGTAAGAAACACATCTTCTCCGGGGAAATCTGATTTTTTACAGTACTTTAGGGTCCCTGGAGTATTTTTCCTCGACGACACGAGAATCAAACAATGCCCTAGGTGTAAAAAACTCATCTTCTTCTGGGAAGTCTGGCTTTGACAGAAGTTTAGGGTGCTTAGAGCGGGTTCCTCGATGACACGAAATCCAGCCAATGCTGCAGGTGTAAAAAACACATCTACGGGGAGATCTGATTTTTTACAGTACTTTAGGACCCCTGGAGTAAGTTCCTCGAAGACACGAGATTGAACCAATGCACCAGGTGTAAGAAACACATCTTCTCCGGGCAGGTCTGATTTTTTACAGTACCTTAGGCTCTCTGGAGTAAGTTCTTCGATGACACGAGATCCAAACAATGCCCTAGGTGTAAAAAACACATCTTCTTCTGGGAAGTCTGGTTTTGACAGAACTTTTTCATTTTGTGTCCTCGAGGAACTTACTTCAGGGACCCTACAGTGCTGTAAAAATCAGACATCCCTGAAAAAGATTTTTTTTTACACCTGGGGCATTGATTCAATCTCGTATCGTCGAGTAGCTTACTCCAGGGATCTTGAAGTACTGTAAAACCCAGACTTCCCCGGAGAAGATGTGTTTCTTACACCTAGTGCATTGGTTCAATTTCGTGTCTCCGAGGAACTTACTCCAGGGACCCTAAAGTACTGTAAAAAATTAGATTTTTCTGGAGAAGATGTGTTTCTTACACCTGGTGCATTGGTTTAAACTCATGTTTTCGAGGAACTTACTCTAGGGATCCTAAAGAACTGCAAAACCCAAACTTCCCCGGAGAAGATGTGTTTTTCACACCTGGGGCATTAGTTAAATCTCGTGTCCTCGAGGAACCCACAGTAGGTGCAAGGTTTTGACATGGGTAGCATAATTTTCTCGAAGAAGATGTTGTTCGCATACTCGGTGCAAGGGTTCACGTGGGTAATCAATCATCGGAATTCTAACCCAGAAAGATACCTTCTACTTCAAAGGCCATGGCGACTATTGAGAGCTGTCACATTTATTGTCACAAAGAGCCATATTTGCATAATTGATTGATGGTTAAATTACCCGTGCGTGCAAATAATTAAAAAAGTTATACATATTGCAAATGTAAACACTCGCCTTTTCACTTGTAAAGACTAATACGTGGGGTTATTGCAAGAAGCAATGACAGTTGCTCTTAACTCACGGTAATATTCTCTGTTTATCCATCAGAGCAGGTAATAGCAGACAGATTACTACCACCATAGGAAATATTTATATTCTACCTACGCCAGCGAGTAAAAATACGAAATTACCTGCAACAGAATTTACTCCCAGTTTTTTCTGTGTTGAAATGTTGAGGTTTTGATAGTTTTGTAATATTTGTAAGTAAGATTTTGTATACGCATTGTACGGTGAACCAAGCAGAGCGCAAGATTCAACAGACGTGCGCTCTAGGCGCGCTCCAGCTTGAGAGCGAAATGTACGATGAGAATATATCCGCTGAATGTACCCGTTTTTATAAATATAAGTTTAGTAACTTAGTTTTGGTTATATAGATAAATAATGAGATATAACTCATCCCTTTCTTTCGCCAACATGCAGGGGGAAAACTCAATGTCGCTGATCCGCTCAGTAACCGCGTCGCTCTGATGCGATGATTGACATAGAGGAGGGCTTTAAATTGATCTTGACCAGCGCACATAACTTTCTCTGACGCGTGCGTTCGTCCTGGGATGGTCCTAATCGTGGGTGGAAGCCCTTTTCGAATTTTCGAGGGATGATGGTCGAATGAACTGCACGTGATGTACACGTAATGCGTTTCAAAGTATAAGGCGTGGACCAAACAAGGATTTCTGATAATAGTGGTGAATCAAAAACGTGTGACTTTCGCTGTCACTGATTTCGAAAAAGAGACTTTTGATGTTGCAAATACATAGGGTTGAAGGAATATTATACAAATATATAGGTATTGCTATTTACACTCTGAAACATACAAAATTTAAATTTCAAGTTAAAACACTTCCTCAATTCTTAAATAGCAATATGTAATTTGTTTTCAGTTCTTCAGAACTGCATCTTTCCGTATTTTTTTTAATCACAGTATTTGTTATACATATAATCACTATATATACAGAATAACTGGAGCTATGGAAAATGCTGATAAAAATAGGTTACAAATATTAGAGGTATCAAAGTTCGCGTGGGTGAACACTAAGTACTCGTAGACATAACCGAACGCGTTTTGTGAATTTTATGTGCAATTTACAGGAGCTACAATGAAGAGGGTTAAAAAATCGAGTAGCCATCATGTATAAGTGAACATAGGTATATTAACAATGTGAACCGAACCCCAAACTTGAGAATGAAAGAATAATAATAAATTGTACCTACAAGGAAAAACTTTTTTTTGCGGAATTTGATATTAACATATTTATTTTTACAATAAGACAATTGCAAGCCAGGATATAGCGCCACTGTGCATTTCAATAATTGTACTTGTACCGAAAGAAAGTTTTTATAATCCCTAGAAAAGACTGTGAAGTTTACAAAAAACAATAGGAAAGAAGTTCTTCCTATGTTCATTCTACGCATTTATAATTTCTCCGACAGAAAATAGGGAAAAATTCCACGGTTGAAAGAGCAAAATAAAGATCAATTCGCATTCACTGTTTTATATACCTTGATTTATCGAAGTCAAAAATGAAATTGACCCTTTCCTGTAGATCCACACTTTTTATTGATTTTTTTTTTTCTAGAAAGAAAGTTGAGGTTTTTTTGCCATAAAATACTTACAAACTAAGTGACCTTTTTTTCTTTTCTCGAGAAATCGTACGTCAAAGTTCTTGACGCACCGGCACACCGCACCGCAGCGACGCGACTTTGGCATACAGTTTCTCGAAAACAAGGAAAAACGCTACTTTGAATTTCCAGTATTTTATGCAAAAAAAACCTCAACTTTCTTTCTAAAATATTAAAACAATAAATAAAAAGTGCCGATCTAGAAGAAAAAGTCGATTTTTTTACTTCGATAAATCATGGTTGTTCGCAATAATTTCTGGATGACTAGATTGTTTCCCCCATCGGATTATCAATGCAGATTGTTTTTTCATATTTTTATTTATATTGGTATTGTTGCTAGATGACGGAGGCTTTTTCCCCTTAGATTTGGTCTTATCTCCCTAAAATTAAAAAAAAAATCCCCCAGATTTTTTCTTATTTCCTACTAAAAAAAAATTTCCCCCTAAACTTAAAAATATATTTTGACAGTAAAATTAAATTACGTACACAAGTTAATTAAATTTATTAAAGTTAGGAACACAATTTTTGTGTGATGCAAATATTTTATTATTTCATTAAATAGATTTTGAAATCATTATTGAAAAAAAATTTCGTCCCTTGCAGTTGGTATTATTGCTTGGCCCTCGGCACGCAGACATCTTTTATTCCCACACTTTCAAAATAGACTCATTCATTCGAATTTAAAACGTTAGACGTAATTTCCACAAAGTTTTTTCTTCTTCTTTTGCTTCTGGATAGACACAAACGCAGTCAGGAGTTCATCGCGAACGTGAATTGCTTGCTGAAGTAGCCCGAGTCGAAATTTAGACCCTACTTTGTACCTGCAGCTCCTCATTAGACCGGCTTTGACGCTATTTAAACCTATATACCCTACTTTGAGGTTTTTGCTCCTAGAGAATGAAATATTAGAGCCTCCTTTGACTCCGTTTGAACCTACAGGCCCTACTTTGAATATTTAGAAGCTACACCCAGGAAACAAAAACCTATTAAAAAGGTGACTCCGTGAATTGCGTATCTGTCATTTGCAGATTAAGATATTTAAACTGAATTGGTTCGCGCCTATGTGAATCGGTAAGTTTCTCGATATTAGCACTAATAAAGTACATATCTGTAAGCAAGAAGGAAAGGATTCTTTCTAAAAATATTAATTTTCTTATACAACCGAAACTAAAGTTTCCATTTGAGCCTTAAGTTATCGAATGCTATCGTCCCAAGCAGTCAGAAAAGAACATAAATCAGATTTTCGACTTGAGAAAGACAACAAAGTTTGGAAATTACGGACAAAAAAGTTGAATAAAAAATTGTCGGACTAGTCTGTAATTTCAACCCAAATCGGTTTCATTCTCTTGAGGAATCTTTCCACTAAACTGAAGTAAACGTCAACGATATTTGACAAATAAGTTTTCGAATTATATGATAAAAAACACTACAAACGAAGAATTGTGTACTTCATGAGTTTTGTTTCAATATTAAGTTCCTGTGGTACAGTTTATAGTAAAAGTATTTCTGCAGAGAAGGGAACTCTAAATGAAAATTTATACCCAATACCGAAATTACGCCATTATTATTCTTATTATTATTATTTTATATTATTGCCGATGTAGGGGCTGCAGCATCAAGGTAGGGTCTGGAGCGCCAATATAGGGTAGGGCCTGGAGCACCAATGTAGGTTCTAATTTAGATCCTACTTTGACGCTAAACAGGGAAAAACGGCCGATTTCGGACATATTTAGCGTCAAAGTAGGGTCTACATTGAATTGAAATCGTTGCTTATTTTGAACCTAATTTGCTGCTCCAGAGCCTACTAAGGTAGGAGTTACAGGTGCAAAGTAGGGCCTAAATTTCGACTCGGGAGAGTTTAGAATATAGACTATCGAGTGTCCAATTATAAACTGCGAATTCATATGTGTTTAGTTCGCAGAAACACGTAGTGGCTATGCATAGCTCGTCAAAACGTAGAACGACACGCGCGTAGACCAGCAGGGATTGTGCGATCATTCTAACGCAGAATCTAATAGAGGAAATGGCGAATCACTTGTCTCTTTTAAAAGTAAAATTAGAAAATATTTTGAGGATTGATGAAAAGAACTCGAAAAAACCTAACGCAAGAAAACCTGAAAAACTGAGTTTTCCCACATAAGAATTTCCCGGACTCAAATCCCCACTGAAGGCCCCAAAAACATCTAAATTTAGTGAGAAAATCCTTGATCTGGCAATAATCTAGATTGGTAGGTGAGATCTGTAGATCTTCTCACAGTAATTGATCTATTCACGTACATGCTTTAAAAAAACAAAACGTTAAAAATACCTAAAAACGGTCAAATCGTCACATTTTTTTAATTAGTTTAAATTTCCACACTATATAGCAATTGTTTTCTTCAAAATCTTTCTTGTAAAGGTTCAAGCACTGAGAAAGACCTTGGTTTTAATTACTAACTGAACTAAACATTAAATGAAATCAAAATTTACTAATTTTAAATTGTTATGCATTTGCACACGGTTTTGGGTACGCTTCTGTGGTCCCTTATCTCTCCTTACTGATGTGAAAATGCATTGGGGCTATTTACAAAATAACTCTTTAATTTTAAATGTTCAATTTTCAAATTTTCAAATAAAAAATTCTATTTCAAATGCCTGGGTCTGAATTGGTTTCATTTCACAAATTCAAAAACGTAGAGTTTTTAATGTTTGTTCTGAAAATTTTCAATTGTGCAGGTTTCTAATTTAAAAATATCGTAAACAATAAAATAGTTGAATTTCTTATATGGGTCAGTATTCAATTAGTGATTTTCAATTTTTAATTGTATTTAGTACATATGGGTCATTCCATGTAAGATTTACAATCAAAATTTTGATTCACTTGAAATTTTTTTTCCTCATGCTAGAAAGGAAAAAAAATGACACGTATTTTTTTTGTTCAATATGATATGTAAATTTTCTAAGTTATTGATTTTTTTATTTTTTAAGTGCAAAAAATGTTTTTTTCAATACTGCTTCCAATATTCAACGAAGAGTATAGAATA
>CAKNXH010001176.1:23731-54412 GCA_932178445.1 Andricus quercusramuli
CCCATGGCATATTTTATTTATGTATTCTATACTCTTCGTTGAATATTAGAAGCAGTATTGAAAAAAACATTTTTTGCACTTAAAAAATAAAAAAAATCGATAACTTAGAAAATCTACATATCATATTGAACAAAAAAAAATACGTGTCATTTTTTTTCCTTTCTAGAATGAGGAAAAAAAATTTGAAGTGAATCAAAATTTTTACTGTAAATCTGACATGGAATGACCCATATACACTGAACAGTTCAAGTATGTGTAATTAGTTAATTAAAAAAAAATTATTTTAATTAATTTCATTCTGAAAAAAGATCATTTCCTTTCCCTCTGCTGGGAATCGAAACATAGAACTTCTGATTGTCGGTCGGTTACTTTCCCATTAAGCTACTAGAGAGGTCGAGAGAAGAAACTTCTTTCATACAATACACGCATCATTTTGCAAGGTGGTACATATCAAAATTTTCAAGAAATTTGTATTATCATCAAAGAATAACAGAAATAAAAATAGCAATAAAAATAATTTTCATTCATATTTCCATTTTCGTGTATTTTCTGAAAAAAATTTTTCCTCTCGATTTCTCTAGTAGCTTAATTGAAAAGCACCCGACCAGCAATAGGAAGTTCTTGATTCGATTCCCAGTGGAGCGAAAGAAAAAGATCTTTTTCCAGAAAAAATTTAATTAGAAAATTTTTATTTAATATTTCCATATAGCCTGAAAAGACTTTAAAAATTTACGTTATTCTCTGATGATAATACAGAATCCTTGAGAAATGAAAATTCCTAATCTTAACGTCTAGAAAGCCTTAGACTTTGAGTACAGAATACACTAGAGTCCCTCTATAGCAGTTCCCTCTATAACAGACAAGGCGGTCCAAGGGGACGAGAGGGAGGCGTTTGCAAGGTCAGCGGAGTTGCGATGTTTACGGTTCGGCGCTGTAAGAAGCCACAAGCAAGAAGGAGAAGAAGAACGGTTCGGAGAGTCCCTCTATAGCATCTTTGTTGATTAAGGGTACCCCGGAGACAGCTGCTATAGAGGGTCTCTACTGTAATATTAAAGGTTTCAGATTTAACTTTAAAATTCTAAGCGCTTTAAATTCAAAATTACTCTTTATTTTTTAACGCCTTGTAAATTTTAAATTGATCCATTTTTAAAGTAGATATAAAATTAATTACTTCGAGTTTTCAATATTTGTCTCTATAATTATTTTCATTTGTGTCAGCCTGAATATCAACATTGTTGAATTTTGAGGATTACAGTTAAAAAGGGCACAATTTGATGCGTTTCTGGTCAAATTTAGAAGGTTTCGAATTTCCATTTATTCAATTTCGAAGGCTTTTGGTTTAAAAGTATTTGACTATTAAGTTTTTTATTTGGAAGATATACAATTGAAGGATGTACAGGAAATCAAAGTATAATGTTGATATTAATATGAAAATAATGTGATATTAATATTCGAGCAAATATTAATGATTAATTATAGATATCTAATCTAGTATCAACACAACGCCATTGAATGACTTAACTGCAAGCTGACATTCTTACATAATAGTGTGGTCGATTTTTCTTTGTCGAATTTGCATGCATACCGCCCCCCAAATTTGCTCGAATCTACAAAATAATAAATGAACTTGAAAAAAAAACTATATTCAGAGGTTCCGCAAGCTCCATGAAGTTTAACACGTATTTCCCATAGGGGAAAAAAATTTTTTTGTAAATTTTATTCCGAATCGTCATTATTAGGGGAATCAAGTTGATGTTAAACATTTCTCTTCACAATTAGCCATAGAATGCGAATCACAAATTACAAATTAATTATCGCCCCCATAATAGTGTGTTTTATAGAGTCCAAAAAAAACCACTTACGTGAAAAATTGTGGCACTAGTCATGATCTTTTTGTGGTTTATTTAACACAAATAGTTTTTAACACATAAGTAATAACTTTGTATTATTAATGAGATGTTTACACAAATTGATTAAACAATTTATTATTGTTAATAGCATAATTGATTTTTAAATATTTGAAAGTGAAATTATCTTGCAATTTGTAACATTTGAATTAAAAACTTTTCGATAAGGAACGTTCAAAATTGAAAATGTTCCAAATAATAATGATTTGTTATTTGAAATAAAATAATTTCACAATCTGGAAGTGTCCATATACAGAGAATTTCAAAACTCTTTGATTTAGAACTCTGGTAATTTCGGAAATTGCTTGAGTTATGAACTTTCTATTCGATATTATCGAATTTTGAAGTGCAATGTATATTTCTTCAACTAATAGGGATTTATAATTTTAAATAAAACAATCTGACCGCACCTGTTGTATCTCGCGCTTCACGCTCGATAACGTATTTACCTCGTGCTACGCGCTCGGTCATTATGCATCCCCCACATTTATGCATAAGACTTTTTAAATTAAAAGTAAAAATATCGACAATTGAAAATACGTGATTTTTAATTCTCATTTGATAAGCTCCCTCTGGTTTAAATGACATATTCTCACCACGTGTCTCATGAAGAAAAGGTTAGAACAAATTTTGAGATCTAATTCAATAATAATTTTGTCACTAAAGATTTTATTGTACCTTGTGTCTTTATGTCCAAAAATTTAATTTGTTCACTTGTAATGTCATTTTTCACGATTAAAACAAAAACTACGCGTCCTATCAAAAAATAATGCATGACAAATTTTTAGCTCTTTTTTGGCTAAACAAATTTCGTCACTTCATTTCTTTTCGTACTCTAAAATTTTATTTTGATCGAAAAAAATTGTGAGGATAAATTGTTCAAGTTTCCTCTAACTTTTCGAATTTTCATCCAAAGTAGCTGTTTCACGAACGCGTTCTTCCTTTTTGGCCCCTCAAACTGTATGCCAAAGAATAATTCAATCCGATTAGTCGTTTAAAAGTGAACCGGTATACCGACGACGACGACGACATGCAGACACCGATGTAAACACTTTTTTCTGATTCAGGGGGCCTCAAAACGTCGACATTTGATGAAATCCGTGAAAGTCACTTTACACATAAAACCAGTACCATCCCCATTGAGATGAAAATGTAATAATTGTATAATCTCGAGGTATTCATGTACAGTTGTACGCAGAATTGTATCTTTCAATTTTATTATATTATCTTTCAATTCTAAAGGCTATATTTATTTGAATCCTGACATATATCAATAAACGTTTAACGTTTTCAATTTAGGATTGTTAAGCCATACAAATTGTTCAGATTTAGGCACTTTTAGTTGTACAATGTCGCGCATTTTATTTTGAAATTCTGCGCCTAATTTTAAACGACTTTAAATTAAAATTATTTAACTTATAGATAGATCCGTTTTCAATACTCATGTATAACAGACTATCATGTGATCAATTGTTTTGAATGAATATACTCAAAAATTAATAGTTCGAATCAATCTATTATCAGTTTTGAAAAAAATAATAAATTATTGAGGGAAGATTGAAAGAGCTGATCTCGCAACTTGTCAAACATTTTCTAAACTTGATAATATTTCTGTAGAAAGCCACTACAGTATGCAGACGTTGGAAGTTAAATACTACATGAGCACTTAACTCTTCCAGAGAAAGCTGAATTTTTCGTGTTTCTGAATTTTTTTTACGTAAAACTGAGTTCGAAGCGAGTCGTGGCAACTGTGGTCGCTGTTCGCGTTGGAGAGCGGTTACATATTTATTTTAGGTCTGTGAAGAAAGATTTATTTTTTTTTCAAAACATCCTTGGAGTGATCGCGGAAGAAAATGAGACGATGCTCGTTTTAACATACATGTTGAAAAGACTCATCTCGTTCGCGAGATGCCGTCTTTCTAAAGTGCATCAGTGGTCGCGCTAGCAGAATATATAAGTGAGTTGGTGGTTTACGTGTGAATGAATGGGGGAGCTTGGAAAGGAGGAGTTCGAAGAAACCCCAAATCTGACTGCTGACGACTTCTCTCTTCGCTCAGCCGACACCACGAGGGTGGAATCCTTAGAAGAGGGTCCATACGATTAAGAGAGACGAATTGCAGGCTTCTACGTCGCGGTCATCAATTACGAGCAAAGATCCGCCGGTCTTATATGAGAAGCTTAATTCATTCGAATTCACCACTCAGACTTTAGATTCCTCCTTTTCGCTCGATGCCAAAGCAGACCGGTTAGAAAATATCTCTAAATATCTATAAAAATCTATTCTCCTATACTTTATTCTTTTAATAATTATCATAATATATTCACCAATGTGGGATGTGTTCTAGATACAGATTTCTATTACTGACATTTACAGACGTTGAGAGAATTCACCATTTGGTGGCCATGCTGAATTTAGAAGCTTTTAGATCTATTTGGAAAGCCATCGTTCTAGTTAAGCTGTCGTCTCCTATTTTTATCAGCTTGATTAATAAATAATTCAAGTATTGAGGAAGGTTCCGATAATGTTTAATAGATATTCGGATTAGAAGCCGTCAAGTTTGATAGCCAGACTTTCGAAGAGATCAAAATTAAAAAGTACTGAGAGGGGTTCTAAACATTCAAAGTATCAAGAAATGGAAAGAAAAATACTACAAAAATTGACATCTCAGAATACTAATAAAAAGTTGGATAATTTTAATTACTCTATTTATGTAATCTAAAAAAGACAGACATTTTTTTGTTAAGATGTTTCTAGTTTACCTCAACTCTTGAAATTCTCATTTTACAAAATATTAGCCACGCTTCCCTGCTTATGACGTCGAACGAATTCCAGTGAGAAAGGAAGGGTGGTTTCCGTCCACCGCACTGGTTCCCTGAAGTGTGAGAGCGCTGTGAGTTTTGATCGGTATCTTGAAGCGTTTCGCCCTTACTCCTGCAAGGTGCATCGAAGCGCGATGCTCTCTCAAGCCTTCGGACTCTTCCGGGTTTGTAGGCTTGTCGAGGGTAGGTGGGGAATCAGTCTTCCAGAGTTCCAGGCTTGATAGGGGGGTGTTTATTGAATTTAGGCACGATCCATTATTTGCGGGTTGCTGAATTCGGGCCCTCGGCAATAAATTCTCGAGGCCGGGGTGATCCCTGGTTCGCGCAGTGGAGACGCTTTAGAAGCCGTTAAGTGTTATTTCTAGCGGAAAGAACCCAGTATCGTGTCGTGAGGTAGCGTTTGACAACATCCTTCAAAATCCCACATCAGCAAAATGTCTAGGTTCAAAACTAAGCCAACTACTTATTCTCTTTTGAATTCTACAGGAAACATAAAAAAGATAATATTTTATACATTTCGATGGGTCCTAAAAGAAAGTACGCAACTCACGGTAATGGATAGAATCTAAATAAATCGCGCTGACAAATAGAATCTACGCAACTCGTTGAGGCGGATAGAAAATACGCAACTCGCGGTAGCGGATAGAAACTACGCAAGTAACAAAATGCAAATTTTTAGGAAACCTTGTTGAAACTTTAATTTGTCTTCACAATTCAAGTGTGATTATTTCAGATATAATAAAGTGCTCCTAGTGATCCTATAATTATCGCAAAATAAAGTATAACCTGAAATTTTTGTTTAAAACAGTTAGTGATGTTTTCTGCGCAACTTCAATAGTGTGTTGTTTGATCTAACCTCAAGCTTTTTAGAAGTTTCAAATTCAATCGACTTTTTCTTCTCCGCCAGGAATTTCATATTATGTAAGCTTTGTCCTTAATACAAGAATATTTATACATTATAAATATTGATCTACATAAAATCCGATTATAATATTTCGCTTGAGGTTAGGTTTTCTATAATCCATGCAAGACAATTACAGCAAAACTGGCGCCACGGTGAAGGGCCTAACTATTTTAGTCGAGTTAGGTACATTCATCACGGAATCCACTTGCAAAAACGAGTTGCGTGAATTTGTTATTTAATAATCAATACGATTTGAATCAATGAATGGAAAAATTGAAGCGTTTTTATCACGGCTTTCAACACACTCCAACAGTTCCTGACGGTAACTCAAAATCCAAAAAAATGAAGTTACGTAAATTCAGCCCGCTACTGTGAGTTGCGTATTTTCTTTCTACCCCTACGAGTTGCGTAGATTCTATTTGTCAGCGAGAGTTACGTAGATTCTATCCGTCACCGTGAGTTGCGTACTTTCTTTTAGGACCCATCGATTTATGGTCAGAAAAAATGTTTAATTTTTTAGGTATTTTATATTTCCAGCACGTTCAAGATTAATATCTGCCAAGAACACCCACCAACGATACCTACTAGCAGCACCCTCTTTCAGTTCTTACTAGCGCCACTAATTAGAAACGAGCACTGAATACCTTTTAGGATAATCAGTAGTCAAACCCTTAAATGTTGTAATTTACTACGTAGTACATACCTCATGATGACCATACTAAGTATGGTGCCCACTAGGTGCACTTGTGGAAAAATCCGCTAGTGGTGCTCATTGATGACTTAGGGTGGTATGTATACCATTAAGCCATTTCTCTTTCGGGGTAGGCGTGACACTACCCGATTCGGGTAGTGTTTCTAGGTGGATATTTTCTTGTAGTAAATAACTACAAGCGTAGGCTCACCACACCGACGCGACGACATGCCAACAGCACACAATTAGTAGCATTCCCGAACGGTCACCCATCCAAGTACTAACCGCGCCCAACACTGCTTAACTTCAGTGATCTAACGAGAACTGGGTTTTTTAGCGTGGTATGACCGTTGGCGTTGGGTGGTAACATACAAAAATATGATCGGCTTGGACCGTGAATGTAGGTGATGGGCGTGGCTGGCTTGAATTCCTAGGGGAGTGGTACAAGTGACTACTGGGCATCACTAGTGGGCATTACTATGATACTTGGGCGTAGACAATGTGTCTCTCTGTAATGAGTGGCCAATAAGTGTGATTTGACAATTGAGTTTCTCAGGAATGTGTTTAGTAGAGATGAGCAATGGGAGAAGGTAGATAATGTGTTTGGCTGACATCATTTAACAAGGGACGTGGTCAGTGGTTGATCCAAATAATTTTGTACGGATTTTGGTTGGTAAAATCAATTGACTTAGTCAGTATATGTTCCTGCGGTGTGGAGCTAATGGGCGGGGCTAGAGGGCATTACCAATTGATGAAATTTGTATAGGTGAAGAGTAGGCGTGGTTATGAGGCGTTCCTAATACATTCACAAGGAGATGCAGGTAGTAAAAGTGTTCAGTGTGATTAATTAGCGAGCCTTATCAAGAAAGCTTTTTATGGGAATAGTTTAGTGAGCGTGGATAGTGGGCGTTGCTAGTTGACGAAGTAAGTCGTTCCTAAAAAAGGTTTTAAGGGTTTTGGTTAGAAGAAGTGATCAGTAGTTATTTCTAATGAAGTGATAAGGCAGTTTATAAGAAATTTTGTTAGTAAAAGTTACCGGTGATCTTAGGTAGAAGTTGTCGTTAATTAAGGTACCACTTAGACCTAATCATTGGGCATTCTTTTAAGTCATTAACATTGCGTAAGATTTGCAAAATTAATTATCAGTCATAATCAGCAGACATTTCTAATTGAGTTTTTGAGGAAAGTGACTAGTCAAAGTACTCAGTGGACGTGGTTAGTGGATGTAGTCAAGCGATGTTTCCATTTGGCATGGCTGATGGGCGTGACTATTCGGCGAGGTAAATAGAAAATGGGCGTAGTTTGTAAACGTGATTGATAAATATACGCAATACGCATTCCTAGAGTGGTTGTCATCAGTTGGATACTACTTAAAAAGAATCTTTAATGTATAATTTGTGGTTAGGAAAATAAAATCTGGCTAATAGGGAGCTTCCGTTCGAATTAAAATAATTGGGCTTTGGGTTTTTTGAGTAAGTAGAAGAACAGAGAACCGTCGCAGGTGATTCAACAACCAGGATCGATGTCGTCTCTCGGAATGGGTTTCGGTTCATTTTTCAGCACCATCCAAAATCGCACGGTGCGGGTACCATGATCGTGGTAGAAACTCAGAGTTGCTGTGGCATCGATCGCGCTAAAAGCCACGCCTAATGGCGGTTCGTAACGACGGAAAAACGAATCGAGTCACCCTGCGTAAAGGCTGTAGATTGCAGAAGCGACGTGGTAGACGAGAAGCGTCATTAGCGCCAATGCGTTTCCGATACATTTGACGCGTTGAGCCGTTGCTTCCTGTAGCTCCATCGAATTCACAGGGGCGAAAGGCGGAATTGAATAAATATTCATGTTTGTCCTGACACATGAATTCGAAGGACTCCCCTTTAACTTGCACTTTCGTTTCCTAGTCCTCCGATTTCTTTTCCTAATCTTCCATTTTCCTATTTCAATAGCTCCGTTCATAGACAATTCTAGTTTAGAAAAGTAGTTTGCAACCAATTATAATTCAGGCAGGTTATACTGTTCTAGTTGATTTGACAGGTTTTTGTTGATATTGAGTTTTTTAAACACCTGACGTGTAGGATTTAGAAGAAGGGCCGAAAGTTACGTGATCATTACGCACAAGAGCAAAGTCGTGGTCTCCGCTCGTCTTCGTGCCAATTAATCCGAGCAAATCTTTGCGAATAGTATAGTGAGGGTGTGAGCCAGAGTCAGAGCCAGAGGGAACAGGAAGGAGAATTCTCCTTCCATTCCTCTTTTCGACAACCTCTCCTACACTCACCACACTGGCTTCCTATTCTGCAGGCTCTTCTCGCGTTCTAGTTTTCGGGTAATTATGACACCCACGAATGGTCGGCGTTCTGCTACTTTTCCCGACGAATAAGATGGATTTGCTAGATTTATAGCTGCGATGCAGAAATTGAAAGTCTGTGTAATTTCAATAGCCTCATAGCTTTTAGGCACAAAGGTGCAAACAAAAACTACGCGTCCTATCAAAAAATGATAATTTACAAATTCGTATATCTTTTTTGAGTGAACAACTTTTCTCCATACATATTTTTTCATATCTTGTGTCGTGTTTCCAGAAACTAAAATTTTCAATTTTTTTTATTAGGAATGAAACAAACACTACGTGTCGTATCAAAAAAAGATTGATGAAAAAGTAGACCTTTTTTCGCTGAACAATTACTGTGAATTAGTTTTTTTCATATCTTGTATAATTTGACCACAAAGAGGAATTTTGGATTCTTAGTAGTCTTTTATGTGATTAAAATCAGAAACGTTGACAAAAAAGACTGGTTAACGAAATTGACCTTTCTTTTTGGTCGCTAAAAACGTGTGCCAAAACGAAATCCAATGAGATTAGTCTTTCAAAAGTTATTCAGTATACAGACGACTACAATGGCAAAGACAGCCATGACGACAGACAGACAGATACCATCGTAAAACCTATTTTTTCGGATTCAAGGATTTTTGAAACGTGGAAATTTAAAGAAATCCGCGATGATCAGTTTTCACATGAAACTAATACCTTCTCATTATGATGAGAATGTAAAAATATTTTTAAACTAATTCCTTCATTGCAAAACAAAGACTATCTACATTCGCTTGCGTTTCGAATAACGAACAGTGTCAATTTGGGTCTGCTGAATGAGAATGTGGATTTACATTTTCGTCAAAGCGATGCGTTCACGTTTCATTCAACATGCGATCTGCAATTTCGCATTTCGAGCTAAATTCATGCATTCATGCTACACTCGACTTGAAATCGAATGCCGGAGTTGTACGCGATGCGCGAAAGAATCCAGTACTTAACGTTTATTAGATCAAGCAAAATTTATAATAAAACGCTAACGTAGCTTATCAGGAATCTTTATTCCATAACTTATTCTCTTCTCTTATTCACATAATTTAGTTTATACAGAAAATTTTCACAAATAGTGGGCAAAAATTTCCGAACTCTATGAAAGAATTAATTTTACACAGATTTTTCATTTAGTATGATGCTTATAGCTACTCTTAAAATAATATTGGATACTATTAACAATGCAGGAAAAAAATGAAAAGAGACTAAAATCTGCTCAAAGCAGAGTCGGAGATCAAAAACTAGATGGGAGTGTGGAGAGGTGGAGCGACCATATTTCCCCATGGTTTTGTCGAGGCGAGCTGAGTTTAATCCGCCTAAGCCCTCAATAATACCTGCTGGGTACAGCGGCCATTAGCGTGGAAAAAAAAGATTAAAACGTTTACCGGCTCCCGGTAGCCAAGCCCCTGGTTTTATTAATCGCACGTGGAGGAAGATAACGTTGACAGGGTTGTTCTTCCAATGAAAAGTAGAATTCAAATTCTCCAATGTGAAAAACAGCATGTCCAAACCTCAATATTTTCGAATCTGGTAACATGTGTAGAAACATTCCATAAATTTCTCTTGAAAATAAGATATTTTTGAAAAGATGTAAACGTTTTCAGATCACTGGTTCAGATAAGACTTATTATGAAATTACTAAGACAGAGAGTGTTCCCTCATTATATAATCATAAAGTTTCGACAACTCATCGGATGCCCTTTTCCAATGTGTTAAAAGTGGAGAATTTATAACTCATGCAGGTAGTTTCAAATCGGAACAAATATAGGTTATGAAATGCCCATTTTTAGCACATTTGAGATGATCAAAATGAATTTTAAATTCCCGCTACTCCCACCACGCTCTTACCTTACCCCACTTCAAGTGCTTATGTATAAGGAGCGGTGGTTGGAAGGGGAACAATATGTCCCGATAAACTCTCAGTCATTTCATAATAAATGTTATCTGGACCAGTAATCTACAAAAGTTTACATCTATTTAAAATTAGCCTAACCTGGTCGATAACACTACCATCACAAACTAATAAGATATTTTTATTCTCTATTTGTTTTAAATATTATATTCGCATATTGATGAAGTATATTTCAACTAAAAGTATTTTCATGGCATTTTGTTAGATTACATTAAAATCAGTTCAGATTTCCCTGATTTCACGAAATTTCATTGACTTTCATTTTTTTTTGTTTCAGGTAAGTTTGACTTTTCTCACATTGAAAGACTAATAAAACCCAGAAGGAAACATACAGTGAGTAAAGCAAATTTTTAAAAAATTCTGACCCTTTATACGCTGAAAATCAAGAAAAATTATGAATTGTTCTCCGCACCCCTACAGCATAGAACAGGCAATTTGTGTAAATTTGTTTAAAAGGATTAATTGCTTCCTGATAAAGGAAGCTTTATTGTAACGATGACAATTTTCGATCTTAATTTTTTGCATTTCTTGACACATTTCGACTTTAGGAGACAAAAATGAGTTTTAAAACAACTTGAGCTTGAGTTGATATAATTCGATAGCATGTTTATAGCTCTATCCATACAAAGGTATAAATCTTCAAGAAATTTTGAATTTTTGGTTTATAATTAGAAACGTGTTTAAATATTAGGAATGTAGCAAAATAATAAGTACTGCATTTGTTCATTTCGACAAGTTGAATCGATTGATGTGTTTAGAAACATTCTATGACTAAATGATGTTACGATATGTATATAATTATGAATCTTTCTAACGATTATACGAGAAAAGCTTTCGTCATTTTGTGAATATAGCAACATTCGGAAAGAGCGATCCCGAAAGCATCAGAATATGTATTTCGTTTTTTTTTCTAGTGTGTTTTCATCAAAAGTTATCCAGTCGAAAACGGTGAAAAATTTTGGTCACTTTGGGCATTAATGGTAAACTTTGTTTTGTTGGTTTTGATTAAAATTCATTTGTTCACAAAAAAGTAGTTTTATGATTGGCAAGTGCCATATTTTGTATGAAATCGACTAAATAGATTTGTCAAGAATCTTTCATGGAATAAAATCAGCCCTTGATGATTATGATTTAGTAAGAATTGCAGCTTTTTTCTAATGTTAAAGTGAAAACTCGAAGACCCAAATATCTATTGTGTAATTACCAATTTAAAATTGAATAATTTTCATATTTTCATTTCAATGAGAATGTATTGGTTTTATGTGAAGATTGACTTTTGCGGCATTTTATTACATAAAATTGTTTCGTTGGTAATTATCTCTGTTACAAACTTGTTTTAAGTATGAATTATGATGTTTAATTTATTTTATGTCATGTTTGAATAATTTTGGCGTAAATAAATATCGAATGTTTAGAATATATTTAGTATTTAGAAATGACCCTCCACGAAAGGACTTATAGAACCATATAGAAAAAAAGTCTATGTGGAAAAAGTCGGTTATTGTCACAAAAAACTGCTACCAGATGCGTATAGAACCTGCATTTCTATATGGATCTATATGGAATTACCTACAGACGCCGAGGATATTTCTATATGTTTCTGGTGGTATTTCCACTTTGCTTTGGAGAATGCCTATTTAGCCCCTGGATCTATATGGATCTATACGGCATTACCATTAGTAGCTGAGGTAGTTTCTATGGGCTTCTGGAGGTATTTTTACTTGATTTGAGGTAATGCCTTATTGGTCCTCATGGACCCTATGATATGGATCTATACGGAATTACCATTAGCAGCTTCAGGTGGTTTCTATGAGTTTCTGGTGGTATGCTTACTTTATTTGAGGGAATGCCTTATTGGTCCCCATAGACCCTAGGGTCCATATGGGTCTTTACGGAATTACTATTAGTAGCTGATGTGGTTTTTTATGGGTTACTGGTGGTATTTTCACTTTGTTTTGGGGAGTGCCTCATTGG
The DNA here is from genome assembly GCA_932178445.1 of Andricus quercusramuli. Lineage (NCBI taxonomy): Eukaryota > Metazoa > Arthropoda > Insecta > Hymenoptera > Cynipidae > Andricus > Andricus quercusramuli. The sequence goes on from CAKNXH010001176.1 coordinate 36,299, forward strand.
CGCTTATAGACCCCTGGGTTTATATGGATCTGTACGGAATTACTAACAGCCACTGATCTGGTTTCTATGAGTTTCTGGTGGTATTTTTACTTGATTCGAAGGAATAGCTCATTGGTTCTCATAGACCCTGGGGTCTATATGGATCTATACGGAATTACCATAGGTAGCTGAGTTGGTTTCTATGGGTTTCTAGTGGTATTTTCACTTAGTTTTGGAGATTGACTCATTGGCCCTTATAGACCGGAATATGCATATAGAACCTGTTAGAATTACTGTTGGGAATTCCATATAGAACACATTTTTGTAAATTTGTATAGAGGTCGGGGCATAGCGAGATGTCTTAAAAATACTGTAAGAAATCTTCATATAGAAACTAGTAGAATTTCTGTTTGAAATTCCATATAGATTACGTATAAGTAGAATCCATATAGATTCGTATAAATATAGAGATAAGTAGGATCCATATATCCGTATAGAGGTTGGGACATAGCGAGATGTCTTAAAAATCATGTAAGAAATCTCCATATAGAAACTAGTAGAATTTCTGTTTGGAATTCCATATAGATTACATATTGGTCACATCCATATAGATACGTATAGAGGTAGGGAAATAGCGCCATGTCTGAAAAATCGTATTTGGAACATCCGTATAGATACTTACAGAAACAGGGGTTCTTTTTGGAATTACATATAGAAACCATTTCAAGTTCTGTTTGGAATTCCGTATAGAATACAATATTTCAACATCCATATAGATCCGTACATATTTTCTATGTTACTAAATCTCCCTATGTGGCACTGCCATTTGAAACCACCAGAAACTTATAGAAACTCATAGAAATTCTGTATGGATCTATAGGATATTTGAAGGAGGGGAGCTTCAAGTGGGTAAGTGCAACAGCTTAAACCTTTTTTCGAAATTCAACTATATTTAACCGGAAATGCATCACCGATATGAAATTTCGCTTTTACGTTCTGAGAAAATCTCTAAAAGCACGGCGTGCGTGCATGCGCTCAACATACATATACCCGGTGTTAAAAAGTAATAGGGCCAGGCATCTCCCACATTCCCTTCAAACACAGTCAGGCGGCTTTAGTTTTCTATTCTGGGTCCACTGCCGGATAAAAAAGAGAGCAGCTTTGCAGGAGGAAGAAACGACGAGAGTAACCGAGGAGATGTGGTCTCCGCTCCTCCTTTTCGTGGTTAAGGAGAAAAAAAAGAGAGGGTTGACCAGTCAAGAAAAAGGAAGAATCCTGAGAGCCAGAGTGAGGGAGACAGGTAGAGAAAAGAAGAAGACTTGGCGAGGGATTGTGAAAGAAAGATATAAAAAAAGAAAAGCAGGGATTTAAGCGGCAGAGACGGACGAGCGACAGAGACGGACAACTAAAGACTTCGAGTGGAAAAGAAAAAGAAAGGGGTTGAGTAAGAGATGGAGACCTTCTGGACTGCCAACGCGAAATACGTGTCTGCACTAAAGGCAAGATGGGTCTTCAAATCCCTGCACTATGCACTCGACTGACCTCGCAGAGAAAAATTTCTGACGTTCCACTTGTGCCTGGTGGGTGGTTCTACTTCTATCCTTCTTTTTTTTAAGCTTTCTGTTCCTCTTTCCCTTTTTCTCTTTGCTCGAGTCACGTTCCTAAAAAAAGATACACACGTGCGTTCTCGATGGGTACCTCAAAAGGTCAGATAAGATGAATTGTACCTTCGGAGGTCAAAAGGAATAAAGGGAAGCTATGGAAGAGCAGAATAGTTGAGTTGAGTGTTGGAAAAATATTGGTGTCTTAGAGGGCGTTTTATCCAAAGTATATGATAGAGGGCGAACATTATAAAATGACAGTTCGTAAATATGAGGTATGTCTGAATAGTATACGACCTTGTGGTGCATCATGAGTGAGAGTTAGTTCTGACTAATAAAGATGTTATCCCCTACAAAGTACTCCCCTTTGGAAGCCACAACCTTCTTCCAGCGATCCTCTCACTTTCGGAAGCACTCTTCAAAGTCACCTTTCGGAATAGTTAACAGCTGCTCCGTCACTTTCTGTTTCATTTCCTCTATGACTTGAAATCGTTTTTCTTTTAAAGAATGCTTCAATTTGGTAAGCAGCCAGAAATCATAGGGAGCCACAGAACCAGAAATTGCTGAATAGGCTGCGATCAATGGGCAGGTCGTTTCCTTCCTACTGCGTAGCGTAATCGCTTCAGAACTTTTCCGTAATACTCTTTGTTTGCCCTCTAATCTTTTCGAGCGTATTCATGGTGTAGGATACATTCCTGTATTCACATTTTGATGTGTTTTAGCCGTCGCAGAACTGGCAGAGCAAGGGCCACTTTCCACTGAAGTGCGACTACTTTTAAATCGACTGAATCACTCTTTGATTTATTATCACAGGCTCATGAATGGCCAATATTTTTGTCAAAATTTGATGCACACTCTTTGTTTGGTGCATTTTGTCATCCTTGAATTCGATATGCATGTGGTTAGACGTTTACGCGAATGCGTACACACTCGACTGAAGATTCGCAGGTCCGTGTGAATAAGTAGGGGCCTCACAGAGTTTCACCCTAAGTGGTAAATACCTATTTTTGACAACATCACGACTAGTTACAAAGTCAGAGTAAAAGATCGAATATTTTCCAGAGAGACCTCGTACATGAATGCATTTATACAGGGTGACCGAGTACTTAAAAAACATTTTTGTATTTTTGAATTCTAACCAAAAAATGGCATCAAAAATAATTATAAAAAAGTTGTGCTAAAGTTATTAATTACCGAGTAATGAATAATTAAAAATTAACCAATCAGAAGCATGCGTTAGAAGGTCGACAGTCCATGTGCCATCGACAAGAGTGTGTGCATAAACAAGTTCAGTTCGTTTTAGCATATCTTTGATTATGAATATTCTAAATATGCCAATAAATAATATTGTAAAGGTCAAATGGTAAACTTTTGGTAATAAATATGCATAAATTTGATGCTAGATATAGTTTTATACCTTAACCCAAAAATACACACTCTTAAAAGGTGAATGTTTATTACGAATCATTAAAATTCTTTTTTAGTTATTTACAAAGTTCATGTATTTAGTACAAAAGTGAAAAATAAATGATAAAACATTAAAAAAGGCATTACGAAGTGTGAAAAGTGTTCTAAAAACCGCGATATGTGACGAGCAAACATAACCTCACTTTACAACTTTTAAAATGGAATTTGGAAAAGTAAATAGATCTATTAATCATTAAACACTGTAAATCATTTGAATATTAAAACTATAAATTATTGTTAAAATTTTATGCTCATATTATATATAAATGTTATTTATCATAATAAAAACACCTTTACACTATACACTTACACCACCAATGGAGACTGGGAGATGAAAATATCGATATGTATCGTTAAGCAAAACATGTATTGATACTTATCGATACTCGTGGTGCATCGATATATATATCGTTAGTTTCGATACTTTTGCCATCCCTAGGTCGTATAATTTCTCCTCCGTTCGCTTTTCCAGTAGGAATTCTGTAAATTCTCATCAATTGAGCAGAATTTTCTTAAAATCAGGGAAAGTCTCTCTAACTCTGTAGAATTCTTTTGATTTCAGCAGAATTCTTTTGAATTCAGTGGAATTCACTTGAATTTTTTATCATTCTTTTGAATTCAGTAGAATCCTCTTTATTTATGTAAAATCCTTTTCGATTTAGTAAAATTCTCTTAGGGTTGACAGAATTCTTTCGAAGTCAGTAAAATTGCTTGAAATCAGTGAAATTCTCTTGAATTCAGTAGAATTTTCTTAAATTAGCGAAATTCTATTGAAATCAGCAGCATTTTTAATTTTCGCAGAATTCTCTTTTTAATAATATTCTGCTAAATTCGAAAGAAATCAGGATAACTTGACGAAATTCAAGAGAATTCTGCCGAACCTAGGAGAATTATACTGAATTTGAGAGAATTAAACAAAGTTTAAGAGAATTTTACATATTTTAAGAGAATTCTACTAAATTCAGGATGAATTCTACATTACTCAAGAGAATGCTGTTGATCTAAAGAGAATTCTGCTGAACGTTAGAGAATTCTGCTGAATTGAAGAGAATTCTTCAGAATTCAGGAGAATTCCACTGAGTTCTCGAAAATTCTTCAAAATTCAAGGGAACTTACAGAATTCATGAGAATGTTGTCGAATTTGGTTAATTGTGGAGGAGAAATAATGCGAACTGAATTTGTTTATGCACAGACTCTTGTCGATGGCACATGGAATGTCAACCGCATAACGCATGCCTCTGATTGGTTAATCTTTAATTGTTAACTACTCGGTAATTATTAAGTTGAGCAAAAAAATGGTATAATTATTATGTTTTTTGAGTACTGGGAGACCCATATGTTTTTATTATATTTCTTGCATGCGACTATTAAAAAAATTCTGGATTATTGTTTTTGCAACATGAAAATTAAAGCCATCCCTCGATTTTTTTCAAATATAGGGGAGACTACCCTACAGTAGATAATGATCCCACAATAGGTAATCAGCAACTAAAAATACTAATAAATGTTAAATAATGAATTTAATTTATATTAATATATATAATATAGATATATAATATATAATATATAATATATAATATATAATATATAATATATAATATATAATATATAATATAAAAGATATATAGATATATAATATAGATAATTTAAATTAATAGTTAAGACACGATACATGTTAATATACTAAAATTATAATTGATTATTTCACTTATATTTGTGTTTATAACAAAGGATTATCTACTGTAGGACCATTATCTACTGTCGGGTAGTCTCCCTGACTTTCTTTTCGAAATTTGTATTGAATTGTGCTCATTTTACAATGTTGATAAAATTGAAAGAAGTTTACTGTAGGTTTCAACTTTAGTATTATGATGTTTCAGAAAGCGAATCTTCCCTGCACTTCATACAGAAGATATTGTGTGGAACAGGTTCAGAAAGTAGGCAATTAGAATTCTTGTGATTTTTACAGTACTTGTCATCGGCTCATCTTTGGGTCGTTTCCGGCTCGCCTGTAACTCATCTCAGACTCGCCTACTACTCTCCGCCGAATCACCTCTGGTTCGTACATAAAACTTCACACTTTTTTGGAACTGCCTATTTTCTGCGATTGTAGCACAATATACTATTATGTTCAATGTCTAAAAAAGAGATAAAAAAGTTCATGTTGAAAAAGTTCTTTGAAACATTCTATGAAAATCTATCCTTTGTTTCTAAAGTCATTTTTTGGTTTATGTTCAACTGGATAGATTGACGAAGAGTTTTGTTATGATCAATAAAGAAAAAAATGACCGTCATAATGAATTTCTTGAACTTGAATGAATTTGAAAGAATTTTACTGTCAATTAGAAGTATGTCACGAATGAACAGTAAAAAATGCTTTCTAATGAGTACACCACTCCAAAATAATTCTCATCGTTCTTTCTGCAGTGTAATGAGAGAGAGAGAGAATTTTGTTTTGTAGCGCCCTGTAGTGTGGACAACGCTTTTATCTGACATGGCACCGCGTGCGGTAAACGTGCACAGAGGCGTAGAGCCACCCAAGTGGACCACCACGAAGGAAGGAAATAAGGAGGAAAGAAACTCTGCACTGGACACTCTCAGTCACAGAGAACCAAGAACCGACACAATTGAAGGCATGCTTGTACCAGAGGACAGAGTAGAAAACCAGAGTGGACTGCTCGAGTCGAGACTCGACATGCTGGAATAAAGTGCGTCCGCCCCAGAAAACCAGTGTTTGATTTTCCGAGAATTCGTTGAAATCTGGAGAAAGAGGATGATGGAAAGTGGGTGTAGGTCGGATTCTGTGTCAAAGCAAATCAACGTCGAGCTAGTTGGAAATTTAAACAATAAGCTAAAGTTGCAAGAAAAAGAGGAGGACAAAGAAACTGAATGAGACACACCAAAAGTTAATAACAGAAAGGGGACAAAATGATGTGTTGAAAAAAGAGTAATGAGGAAATTGATGAGTAGGTTAAAATTTAAAATAAGAAATAATAGAGGGTAATATGATTCAGAAGTGGAAAAAAGCAAGATGAAATTGGAAAAGCGAACAAAGTAGAAGTGCATAAATATCCTTTAATTCTTCTATATCATTAGTTGTGTTTTCCTTTCGATGTTCATTTTTATCCCTTTCTCTTTCTTTCCTCTTTCATGTGGTCTCATTCGCCATTCCTCCTTACTTTCCTCTTTCTTTCCTTTCATATTTGACTCTCCCTTTCATTTGCCTTTTATTTCTCTTCATTCTTGTCTTCTTTCTCTCTCTTTCCCTAATTTTTTTTCTCTTAGTCCCTCTATTTTTTCCTTTTCTTTCTCTCTTGGTGGCACTCATACCAGATCCACGATTCCACTTAGCGCTGAGCTTGTTCTCTCGCTCTCGCTCGATATAACACCCTCCCAACGCCAACTTTACCTCCTCCTTCACCTTCATCACTACCTTCAGCCCCATCCGCTTCCTCGCCAAAGCCGCCCGTCACCGGCTGCAAGCACAAACACTCTCGCGGTCGTTCTCTCTCTCTCTCCTTCTTCTCTTTTGCTCTCTCAACTTGTTTCATTCTCTAGCCTTCTCTATAGTTCGTACTTTCTTTTGCGCCGTCACTCGTGAGAGCAGCAGTCCCGGGGGAGGCGGTGGAGGTGGAGAATTCAACCCTCGAAAACGACGAACGACCTGGCAGGTCGCGTCCGCTATCACCCACGCGAGTCAATGACGTCACCGGACGAGAACGTTAAGGCGCTTCCACAACGGAATTACCATTTTTTAAACAATTAATTAGATTGCTTTTTATTTTAGCTTTGTTGAGCAAAAGAATGAATCAAATTAGATGTTACATTTTGGTCGATATACCGGGCCGAGGTAGATTCTTTCTCGTTTCTCTAAAAAACGACAAGTATATCGACAACAATTTAACATCTGATTAATTTAATTAATCGGGTTGTTTAAAATTTTATTTTATTTCTGTATTTTTATTGTTGTAGTAGAAGCGTATGCTACAAAATTTTAAAAAAGAAAAATGTTCTGCTGAAACACGTTTCTCTAAATTACATCATTTTTCAAAAACTGCGTTTCACAACAAAAATTACAGCATTTTAGTCTGTATTACCAAACAAATTCTTGAATCGAAAATGGCTTTTTTGAAATGTTTAAATACCTGAAAATACTTTTTTTCCATGAGAAATTTGATGGTGTTTCTTGATAAAATATCGGAACTTCTAGGAATATCTGTGAACATGAGGAATACTTGGAATATTTGGGAACATGAGAAAATATGTGGGATTATTTGAGAATACTCAAGAATATTGGGTAATACTTTAGAATAATTGGGAATATTTCATAATATATCCCAAGGAAAATCACAGCATATTTTTGTAAATCTATCTGCTACACGCTTACCCTTTTTTATATTTTACATACGAAATAACTTGAAACAAATACTATGATTTAACGTCCATCTCAAAGCTATTATTTACATTTATTTGAACGTTCTCTCAAATACCTTTTTTATTGAGATAATTGAAAGCATTGTTACAACGAAACTTGTCCAAATGGGGCTCAAATGATTAAGGAAGCATGAAACTTGGTATATGTGTTCTTTGGGTCTTAAAAAAAGTTTTAGGATCGAGTACCAAAAAATGTAAAAAAATTTGTTATTGAACATCTGATATTTTTAAAGATAAGAAAGGTAATTAACTCTTTCTTTTCGATTTTCATGCGGGGTTTCTTAAATGTTCAAAACGACAAAGAAATTTCAAAGAACTTGAAAATTCATCAAATGGCTGTCATTCATCTGAAAATAAATTTTTAGGTTATTTCCGAAAAATATACGATAAAAACTCTAAAAAGGACATGTATTCTCCTTAACAAGTTGAACAAAAAGTTCTTGTGACATTTTTTGATATTTTGAACCTTTTTTTTTGTTACTCACAAAGATGTGAATTTTTCGTCAGAATATGTAGTTATTTTTCTTGCTGACTTCTTGAGCTGACTATGAACCTCAGGTGATGAAACTTTATTGGCACTGATTTTCATTGCTGTTCACACTCTTTTTAAACCATTGATAGGAATTTCCGTGCCGAATATTCGGAAATACAATTTTTAATCTTTCCAAATTGGGAATCAAGATTCAACTTTTGAATTTTTGAGAAAATACACATTACTAATATTCCTATCTGGCCTTTTAAAAGGTAAACTTGGTTTCTTCAGAGCTATATAATGACTATAACTGATTTATCTTTCATCGGAATTGAACATTTGTCAGTAAAATTAAATTCTGCATCACCGACGGACCCGATCTTCAAAAATTAATAACCTTATTTTCAGTATTGTTATGATAAACGTTTAACTGTGAAATATTGTGTCTGAAACCTTCTGCGCTGATGTTGCAGGTACAAAATTAGGAGCAAAGTGTAGTTTGGAGTTCTTATTTTACCACTATTATCCATACACAGCTGTCACAATAGTTAAAGGTGACAACATTTGCCTCTGGATGCTTTCTTAGAGCTACCATCTGCCACTCCACGGGTCTTTAGTCACTTGCTTCCTGATGGTCTCGAAAATGTCTCACAATGCGACAGGTGTTCAATAAAACTGCCTTCTGAGATGCTGCCAGTACGCTACTGACTTCTAAATCTTCAAGGTGTTCAGTGCATCTTGCGTGCACATTGCCTGTAGTCGCAATCACAATAGGATGAATAGATGCATGTTTCACATTCCTCCATATTGTCTTTATTTCATGCCTTCGCTCGCTATACTTATCGATCTTGGTTGTATAGGTTGCCTGCAAATTTCGGTTAAGTGGACAAGCAATGTCGATGATGTACACTCTTCCACCTTTTTTTCTCGCATCACGATATCGGGCCGATTGGCTCGGAGTTAATGATCCGTCTGGATAGTAACATCCCAATATAAGATGTAATCTTCGTTTTCTAAAACGGGCATTGGAATGCATCTATAGAAAGGCAATCATTCTGTTAAGAGTCCTAGGTTTAGGGCAAGCTGTTGATGTATAATGCCCGCCACATAATTATGTCTGTGCGTATATTCTCTTTGAGCCATTACGCGACAACCATCAATAATGTGCTTGATGGATTCGTTGGTATCTCTACATAATCGGCATCGGTCAACCACGTCTTGATGTAACACGTGTTTGCGATCATTTCTGGTGCCGACAACCCTGTCCTGGATCGCAATGACGAATCCTTCCGTTTCTGGATACAGGACGCCTTTTCTTAGCCAAATATTGGATGCATCACTATCCACTTCATATTGATCGAACGTTTTGGGGTGTTCGCCGTGGATGGCATTCTGTCTCCATTGCGTTTCTAATTCCTCTATTGTTTCTGCCATGATATTCAAGGCCTCCTCCGAGGACAAATTCAAGGGAGTGTAGCCAAAATCCGCTCTTCAGATGGTGTTGTAAAGCGTAACATATCGCTTGCAGTTTAAATAGTCTCGCAACTGTATAATTTGTGACTCACATACATTTCTGACATCTATAATGCCCCTACCCCCTCTATGTCGTGGTAGAATTACCGTTCCAGCCGCCGAATTACTGTGGTGCATTCGGCGTTTCGTCATTTCTACGCGGATGATTCTGTTTATTCGTTCGAGATAATTGTTCGACAATTTGATGAGCCCAGAGGAGTACGTGAGGACCGGGATGGTATAGGTGTTGATTGCCTTGATCATGTTTGCCGATTTGAGAGAACTCTTCAGAAACAATCTGAATCTTGCAGTGAAGGCAACTTAACTATCTTATGCTGAATACCCTCAGATTCAAGAATATCCAGGTATTTATATGACTCGCCCTCAGCCATTGCCTTGATGTCAATCCCGAAATCGTTCTCTAGCTTTACGGTCTGTAATTCTCCTCTGGTGAAATGCACAGTTCTGCATTTATCTAGTCCGAACTCCAGGTGGATATCATTGGAAAACTGCTTTGTAACATCGATTACTTGCTGCAGTTTCTGGTCCGAACTAGCGTATAGCTTCAGGTGATCCATGTATAGAAGATGGGTCACTTGATGATCATCCTCGTTATCATTTACTCGGAACCCATGAGACATGCTCTTTCGTGCTTTGCTCAGTGGGTTCAACGCTAACACAACCATAATGGACTGAATGCGTATTGATCCAGTTATCCTTGGCTGTCCATGATCCAAATACTTGATTCTTGTACCCCAAAGCATCATCGCACGACTTAGGAAGTCAATGATGCGTGGGCAAATTTTGTATAGTTTTAAGACTTGAAGCAAATAGTCATGTGGAACGGAAGGAAAGGCTTGCTTGTAGTCAGTCAATGTATGCCATGTGCAACTTTCTTTGATGTTTACGAGCTTGTATCATGGCAACAGCGTCTATGGTGACTAGATTTTTATTGCCTCGCGATTTTTTACAATATCCTTTTTGTTTTTCTGTAAGGATGTAATTCTCGTCGCAGTGAGAATATATCTTATCTGCTATGATAGCAACATATACGTAGTACCCTGTAGCATTAAGCCTGACATCAGATCTGGGTGTTCGATGATCTTCTGAAAACACCTTGCCAACGTAGGATGCATACTAGTTAGGTACTTATACCAGAAATTGTGCACCATGTCCGTACCTGGAGCTTTCCAGTTACTTGATTTTTTCAAAACTGCTGAAAAATCTAAAGCTGTGATGTTGATCAGCTCTATTTCAGGGTTATTGCTTGCTCTTGCTTTCTGTAGTTGGAACCACGCAGTGTCCAAATTGCTTCTGTTAGTTTTTCCCCAAACATCCGACCAGGAGTTAGTCATGTCTTTAAATTGAGGGATTTCGGTGTCTTGTTGGTTATTTTGCTTTGCACTCAGTTCACGATAGAGCCTTCTTTCATCTGCCTGAAAGGTTCGATTTTATTGCCTTCTTGCACTACTTTTCTTGTACTGACGCAGTCTAGCAATAAGAACATCAAATCTCTGCCGTTTGAAGTCTATAATCTCATGCAATATTGCTGGTGTTAATGTATCGATGTACCGAGGGTGGCTGATTTTATAAGCATGGTGTATCATCTTTCTGGTTCGATTTCCTTTCTTATATTGAGTCAGTCCAACCAATTTGCACCTTACTTTACTGACATCCATATCCAACACGATGTGTTTGCTCCTTTTTTGCAATCCCTTCGAGAAGAGGAAACATGTAGCTTGTGCCCGTTTTGTGTGTGTGAATATTAAATAAAAAAAGCCATACTAACAGTTTGTAAAATTGTTTGGATACCGGTAATTTAGGTAAGGGTAAGTTCTGTGCAAAGTCAAATTCGCAACATAGACTAGTATTTTCTCACTTTTGTAGCAAGTATTGCATACATCAGTTCGAGGAAGTTTGAAAGTGAAGCCGAAATTATGGTTAAAATATTTAAAATAGATAGTTGTACTTATTGTTAATTTGTGCCCGGTTTTTTCGAAATAATATTTTTCGAATAATTTATACAAAGTTTTGAGATACAACGATGTTTTTTCAAAATATTTAAGGTTCGTAGATTGACGTTTATAATGAGAAGTGCGATGTGGAATTGATTCATAATGCTCTTCAATCACTTTTTTTATATCTTCCGATAATTTACCATAGTTTTCAGGTCACCTACCTGCTAAATTTTTCAAAGACTGCTTATTCAAAATCGTTTTTTAACAGTTTCCATTCTCTTTTTACCTAATCCGCACAACATTTTTTTACAAATTGGAATGTTTTCTTCATCAGCAGGAGATAAGTAAACCCAGTTAATTAATCAATGTTTTGTTTCCGCTTTCGTTTCGACGGGATCTCTACATTTTAACATTCCGCGGAGTATCAAATTTTGCTGATGATAATCTCCGAGGTCCCAAAACTGTTTGTGAAGTTTTTCTTGATGATCAATTGGAACTTTTTCAAAACATTTTTCTCGGTAGCAAGCTTCAGTAACATTGAAAATTCTCTCTGAGATTTCTTTTTCTTTTACACCGTCCTTTATAGTTTTAGACTTAGTAATATATTCCTTTCCCTACAATATAACATAAGTTTTGTAAACTTTTTGATTAGAAGAAACCTCTATCCATTGAATGCCCTCCATTAATTTCGTAGCAATTTGATATTTAAAACTTTTTACATTTTCAATAGAAGAATTCAATGTAAAAGATTATATGAGACTATTTGAACTAATTTCAAAATACAAGATTTTTTAGAAAAAGCTATTAAGTAACCAAATAAAAAATAATAATAGGATATTGAAATTATCAGAAAAGTTCATTTTTAATCTTCTCTAATACTTCTAAATAGTACCTTATTTCGGGAACATTTTTTCTCATTCTTCAACCAATTTTCTTCACACCTATTTCTTTTCCTGCCTCGACCCATATTTAGGTTCTTTTTATTTTAAGTAAACTTGAACTTCCCTAAACAGAATATTATATGTTAACACTATTCTACAATAATGCTTCTGTGCATTATGTTCCTTAGGAGAGACTCAAAATAAACATATGCTTTTTTGTTTTGGTGTCCGGCTTGAACTTCCAATCGTCCGCTGCTATACAGACGTTGATATTGCAGGACGAGCTAGCACGCGCACGGGACATTGCTGAGATCTTATATCAATTGTGACATTAAAACTATAAAACATAATTGCCTGATATTCTCAAAAACTTCCTTGAATCCTGACAAAAGTTTAGTTGACCGTTAATTTTAATTTTCTGAAAATTCGTTCGGCTCCCGAAGCGTTTGAAACTTTTAATATCTACTTTACGCAATGAGAAGAATAAAAATCGTTATAAATTTTTAGTGGCAATTAATTGAAATTCTATAAATAACGTTACTTTCGCTATATGATGGTGCAGATTTTCTGAAATTTTTATTACAAAATTCGTATTATTGTAGAACTTGTGGCGAGTTGAACACAAAAAATTTGTATTTTGCGATTGCAGAAGAAAGAAACATTTTCTTGATTATTTCGAAAACTAATAAAGTTATCACATTCATTTATGGGACTAAAAATATGTGCACTAAAATTTCCTATTGGAAAATGTTATTAAAAAATTAACATTTGACCTGAAAGAAATGACTCAGGGGCCAACTAAAACGACGGCGTTTCGGGCGTATCCCCTTTTGATCGCCAGCGGTTCAATTCCTTTCAAGTAGTTTTTGTGACACTTCGCTGTTCAGATCATCCTTTATAAGTTCCGGATGGGGTTCTAGTTGATCCGGTGCTTGATGTTCATTATCCCTAGCACCTATGCCTTCAGCTTCAATCTAGTCTCCGTTGTCCAAATCTTCCATTGGAAGTTCATCAGTAGGAAGCTGCTGTTGCACTTCCATTTCAATGGCAACTACTTCAGCAGCTAAAAGAAATCTGTTTATAGATATTGAGCGTTCTTGATCTGCTGGTTTCTGCTCATTTATTCTTGTGGCTAATTCTGAGTACTTAAGTAAGAAGCGACAATGATGTTCTCTCCTTACACTTTGCCCACTTCTCTTTGCCAAAAAATAAAAGCGCATCACATCTCTGTTCATATGGTATGTCCATTTTAATCACCTTCTTGGTTGTTGTACCTCTGCTTCTGGCTCTGGTTGTATTAGGCCATCTACCTCTGGATGATGTGGTGGTACTGGATTATTACCAGGTTGAGGAAGAACATCAATTTCCGCTGCTTGTTCGCGTGACGCTTCTCCCTCTAAATGATGTTCTTTGCTATCGTTTCTCCACGTCAAATCAACCTGTTGTTCAATCTCGATTGCTCGATCTTCTGAGATGTGTAGATTAGTTCTGATGTCCTTCACATTAGCGATAAGATCTCTTAGTGTGACTTTCTCTATTTGAGGATACTTTGCAGCAAATTTTGTTCTAAAATTCTGTCCCTTTTTGTGAGGTTTCAAACTTCGTACTTTCATAACAGAGACGCATCCATTCCTCATTCATTGTGGTATGCCACTTGATGCTCTCCCTCGGTATTTTTGTTGAAGTGGTTGGCTAAAAATAGCTAACGCTAGCCAAAACATCCTCAGCAGGCACAGTTCATGTTTCACTGCTTACCGTATGTGGCAGATGTTCTTGTTGGCCAGCTGTTTGATAAGTGAGATCGGCTTGACCATATCGCAGCTCACCATCACCACCATCCCGCATGCTGTAGCCGTCAACGGTGGCTCAGGAGCGCCCTGACGATCCTCGGGAAGCGAGGAGCGTTTCAAAATTTTTAAAAGACTCTTTATTATTATTTATGGGTTTTGTTGTTCCTCTTAGTCACTTTCCTTTTCTTTCTCTGTCTGCCTGACATGGGAAACCCTGTCAGTAGCAATGCTACAGCCAACATAGCCGTCAAATTCATGAGGGGGAAGCTCAAGCCCTAACGCGACGATAACGCGAGAACACCTTCGGTAGGGTTGCGTATTTTTTTGAGAAGTTGTAGGCTCCAGAAGCTACAATCATGGTTCCTCGAGCAACCTCAAGCTCCTTCTGTCCTAGAAGGTGAGCAAGAGCGGGAAATTTATGCGAGATAACATCATGCAATACTGTTTCTTGGAGTCAGGTCTCTAGCCGCGGATGACCTCACGCGGCAGACGGGGCAGTTAGAGATGAAGGTTTCATCTCTGGATACTTTTTAGAGTTACCAATCTTCGTGTAATGTTATGAGGAACAATGCTAACGGACCAGATGCAGTGATCCCAGAAAAACAGCCTTTTGCGTCTGGTTCGCGATGGAATGAGCCTGAAGCTGGTAAGCCGGAATCGTGTTGTGTTGGTTAAGAAATGAAGCTTTCATACCTCCATGTTTTGTTTCGGCTCGTCTCCAGTATAGGGCAACACTTGAGGGCTGTCAAGGTCCCTCTCATCGACTGCCGCGCGTCGACTCAGTTCAGTTACTCTTCCTACTTCACACACAGCGGACCTGCGATCGAACGGTTCGAGTGCAGTAGTGTAGTGCAGTGCATTGTAGTTCAACAAATAAAGCCAGTCAATTCAATAACTCTAAGACTAGTGACTCTACGATCTCCCGTCACCCCTTCCTTCTACGCAGAATTAAACACTCCAAGACAGCCGGTTATAAGAACTGCAAGATTGACTTTGTAGCGTTGATATAGCCTGCTCAGCTCGAAAAGAAGTGCTTGATATTTCGCCCTTTTTTCTTCCTCCTCTGCCGTGATATTACCATCGGCTGGTGCCGAGAATTCAAACACGTAAATGATCTTGGTCTTCAGATCTTGGAGGACAATAATCAGGCTTCGTAGCGCTAATACGTTGAGTGGTGGAGCACGAAAAATTCCAGTAGATCTTACACTGATCATTCTCCACAACGGACTCGAGTTCCCCCTGGACGTATGGCAAGACGGGCATTGAATCAACACCATATAAGTTCCTGAGATGGTAATATAACAGTTTTAGAGTCGCATTGCGTCTCTCTATGTACCCGGAGCGTGCATATTTTGAGCATCCACTGAGAACATTTCCAAGTGTTTCTGGCTCATGCTTGCACGCTCGGCAGTTGGTGTCGCTTACAGATACATTCATTATGCGCTCGCGGTAAACTAAGGTGTCTATAATGCCGTCTTGTCAGGCAAAAGGAAATCCCTCAGTCTCTGATCTCAATCCAGCAGACGTTCTGCTTCCTGTATACTACTTTTGAGCACCAGAGGTGTTAGTGATGCTTAGCCATGTGTAGTGTCGCTGGAATGAAATGAAAGTTCAAGCTCCTCTGCGGCCCTATGTGCGGCAAGGTACAGAAACGTCGCAGCATTGGCGACTTCATGTTGATGTACGAGTCGCATAAGGTAATATATGCTTCTTAGAACTGAGCAGGCTGTAGCCAGAACCGTTCTTCGATGAAGACACTCTAACCTTAGCAAGCCTCTACCCAATTTATCGCGAGGGAGATATATTCGAGATACGGAAGATCTAGGATGAAGACTTCGATGTATTGTCATCTTGCGTGTGCTTAGGTCAAGTTGCTTTAACTCATCGACGTTCGATTTTACTGTACCAAACGTGTAGAGCAGCATAGGAACGGCCAGCATATTAGTCGCCTGGATCTTATTCTTTCCAGATGATTCGGAAGCCCACATTTTTCTGAGAATTTGGCGATAACTTTTCACAAGGGCCGTTTTTAAAATATGCTCATTTTGGGTTTCCGCTTGCGGTTTTCCAAGATATGTATATGTTTCTCCAATACCAAGATGTTGAGTGGTATTTCCGTCTATGAGCTGAACATCCTGATCGTCACGGGATGAAGTAGTTTCTAGTGTTCCTTGAGTTTAAGGTCGTCCATGTGTAAAAGGTGGTTGACCCTATATTCTCTTCTGTTCGGCTGGCCACATAGGTATCCAGAGCTTTTGCCTCGGAGCACAATAGTTAGAGGCAAGAGGGCGATGCAGAAAAGTATCGGACTTAGAGAGTCTCCTTAAAGGATCCCCCTCTTATATGTGACATAGCTTGTAGTCACTTGTTTTTTGTCAGATGTTATGCCAAATCTTGTCCGCCACAAGAGCATAAGTTCTTTTATGCATCTCACTATTTTTCGATGCACCTCCATTCACTCAAGGAGCTTAATAAGTAGCTCATGGCTCGTGTTATCGAATGCCTTACGGTAGACAATCCAAGCCATGGGCAGATTACGTCGATGCCTGATCGAGTCCTGGGTAATACACCTGTCTACCAACAGGTTCTCCCTGAAACCTGCCAGCCCTCTCTTGCATCTACGTTGTTCAAGTATTACACTCCATATCGGTTCGATAGATGTTAATATCCTCTCTTTGAGGATGCCAGTGAATGGCTTGAAGCTGGTGTTTAATTAAGCTATGGGCCTGTAGTTCTTTGGACTTGTCAAATCTCCGGTCTTGGGGATCAATACCGTGCATCCTTCCACTAGCCACTGCGGAACGGGTTGTTCTTCGTTTAAGAAAGTAGTAAATATAAAAGCTAGATGTTGGTGCGTAGAAGTGAACTTCTTCCGCCAAAAATTGTTGATTTCATCTGGCCCTGGCGCTGAAAAGTTCTTAGTTCTAGCGATAACTTTCTTCACTTCTTCAGCAGTAATTAGTGGACACTCGTCCTCTGGACCTTGTTACCTTTGCCTTTGGCAAACGTTACGAAAGAGTGATATATATAAGAAGCGTCTTCATTTGGACTGGTAGGTATCTCCATATACTTGCTCCCAGAACACTTGAATCTCTTCTCGACTAGGCGGAATTTTTTAACGGCACGTGACATTTTATTGAACAGACGGGAAGGATGAGTAGAAAACGTGGAATTTTTCTGAATCCACTTAACTCGCCGTTTAAGGCGCTGTTTCACTGTTGAAAGAGATCTTACTTTTTGCGTCCAGTGCTGCTTGATGGTCGACAGTTTACACTTGTTCAGCGTGTGATTTGCTTTCCTCAAGTTTCGAGCACGGGCCCTAACTTTTGGAGTGAACTTTTAATTTGATGTTATGTAGCTAATCGCGCACTGAACATTTGACACATGCCGTCTCGCCGTTTCAATTTTGAACTGAAGCTGTGCATTACCCTCGCGAGTCTTACTCAGACGTACTGAAGTATCGTTACTTCTATTTTCGGTAATCAGGGAGACCGCCTTCTCGTAATCCTACTTCTCATGTTGGCATTATCGGCTATCTGCAAAGGTGGTCTGACTGGAACGGGTGGAATGTTCGCTGCAGGATTTTGCTCCTCTTCTTGTTGATAAAGAGCTTCATATCCGTTTTCTCGCAAGAAGGATCCCTGATCTCTTAAATACTGAGGCGTTTTATGAGCATATTCCGGGTGCAGATTGACCCAACGTCATGTAACCTCTTCATGAATCCTCTCCGCGCCGGTAGGCTTCTTTGCCAACAGGTAAGGAGGTCCCTCCTGAGTTGTATTGGGGAGTGAGCCCAAAGCAACGTGGCTGACTGCAAGAGCCGGAGCTCTCGGGCGATGAGGTTGCCACATCCCTACGCCAATTATTATTATTATTTCTTGTTTAAACTTTCTCTCGGGTGAACCCGTTTTTTGTCATAGCCACGATCTAAGTCAAGTGACTGATGATATGAGGATGTTATAAGTTAATTTATTACGATGTTAGAAATCATTTGCAATGATGTTGTAGGTACAAAATTAG
>CAKNXH010001176.1:59412-81472 GCA_932178445.1 Andricus quercusramuli
ATACTATTTTACTGTGCCCGGAAAATGCAAAAAAATGAAAAATAGCAGTTTTCTAATTGTTTAAACAATTATTATTCGTTCAAACAATTTGTCCCCCCTGTAAATCGTGAAAAGTTATTATATTTCGAAATAAATCAAACAAAGTTGATGAATGTCAAGAGAAGTAGTTCTTGTTCAACATATTTGGTAATTATTTAAACAATTTCCATTTATTTAAACAATTTTTTCTTCAAAAAATCGTAAAAAGTTATTATTCTCTGGAAATAATGACACAATTAACGGATGTTTAGAGTTCTATTTTTTCTAAAGGATATTCAGCAATCTTTAAACAATTTCGAATTGTTTGAAGAATTTTAATTTGTTCGAACAATTTTAATTTGTTCAAACAATTTTAATTTGTTAGAACAATTTTAACTTGTTCAAACAATTCTTATTTGTTTCGAAAATTTTTATTTGTTTGAACAATTTTTATTTGTTTAAACAATTTTTCCTTGTTTAAACAATTCTCATTTGTTTGAACACTTTTCATTTGTTTAATCAATGTTTTCTCTGTAAATCGAGAAATGTTATTCTTATCTACAATTAATTATACAATCAACGAATGTTGAAAGTAATACTTTTAGCTTGAGACATTTCGCAATTATTTCAACAACTATTAATCATTCACTTGCGCCTGTTATTAGGAAAGGTGAAGAAAAGTCTAGATTATTCGAATCTCTCATATTATCTTGCTTAATATTGAGTATTTCCTTATCTCAGAACGTATAACTCATATTGTTTGAACAATAATAATTTGCTAAAAAAATTAAAATCAACTGCTTTAAGTAAAATATCGTGTGTTTCTTTCTTCTTGAAATCACCCCCGCAGATAATTGGAATCTGTGAACTAAATATAATTCACATGTAGATATTTTCTTAAGTATATATAGTTTTTTTCCTTCAAATCACCCCCGTAGATAATTAGAATCTGTGAACTGAAAATAATTTGCATGTAGATATTTCCTGAAGTATATCGATGAAACAGAACAGAGAAGTAATTTTTTAACTTATAAATTTCCTTAAAGTATAGGATTAAAATGTGAAGTGTAAACCTATGAATTTAAAAGTTGTCACAGCATTTCACGTGACAATGTACCTTTTTGCAGTCTGCAAAATTGTTCCTGCAGTCTTGTACTACATGTAACAAATACTGCTTTTGTGTTTCGTCCCTGGTGATTAGTTCATTAAAATCCGAAAACAACTTCACTCCTCTGCACTGAAGTCAAATTCATTACTCTGCAGCACTCCATCAGCTGCTATGTCAAAAAGTTGTTCTAATTTTTCTTTGAAATCTGTTATCTTCTTTTCTTCGAAAGGTATTTTCTTCAATTCAAAAATATGCCAAGGCACTTGCGAGATGGATGCAGAAAGCTGTTATCCTTGGGTCGCTTCGTGTCCTCAAGACACACGAAGGTTTCGCCGACCTGTCGTTGTGATTTCGTCGTGCCCTGTGACCACCCTTCTCACGGTTGTCAGGCGTGGCCATAGGTGTATTTTACCGCGGTTCTACTGGGGACTATTGACATTTTTTATATGGCAGTTGCTCTTAGTGGGACCCTGCGGTGGTTGTTTAAAACTTTTTTTATTATATATATATATATATATATATATAATATTATGTTCAAATGAATTTAATAACCAAAAAGGAACTATGGAGCGACTTCTTAAGCCTATTGTCGTCCCGAGATTCGGGATGAGTAGTTAAATATTATTCATAAGTTTGGCTAGTCGTCTCAAAATAGCGGGAGTAGTCCATTCCCTTTTCAAACATTGCCAATTTTTCGGGATGACTTGACGTAGCCTTCATCATACTGCAACTTTCCGGAATATATATATATTCATTTTACAAAACATGTAACCCATAAAACTTCCGAACGAGTTTCATCAAAATAAGACAATAGAATGATTTTGAATAATTTGAATTTTCCTTTCTCAACTTTTTTCGATATCCATTACATAAGCGACGAATTTTGATTTAGCTTGAGTGCGTGTACAACTATAAATGTCTAGCAAAAACCAATTTTCTATTATCATAGTCTCGTCGACGGTCAGTCCAAATAGCGAATGGATTTTCTCTGTGACGGGCTGAGAAGCCGGGGTGAATTTCCGAAACCGAGCGCCGCATGCATTTCCCGTACCGCGTCATTTCCGGTTCGGTTTGAAATTTTCATCCTACACGTATGTATAACGTCTACAACGACACGCGCAATCCTCTAGTCGTTAAACTGCGTCGAAACATAGCGGGAAATTATTTTTATTACTGTGAACCTATATAGCGTTATTACAGTTTTTAAATAATATTCCTCAGTATTCAATTTTAAACAATTTGTCGTCTTTTTTAATTATATACTAACTTCAATCGTCTAAGGAAAAAGATTTACTCTCTTAAATTAACAACATTAATTTTGTCTTGCTTATGTTAATGCTTTCAAGATTTTCAATAATGTTCATAACAATTTCTTTCCTTTCATTAAAAGTTACAACCTCTCCTAAATTGGCAGTCACGTTGAGCACGGTATTTCACGTGGAATAGAAGTGAAGACGAATTTCTCTTTGAAAAGGAAATGGAGGAACCATTCTGATTCTCAGCAAAAAGTATTTGAGGTTTCTCTCAAGCTTGAAATATTTTGGTTTTCTGAACGAGAAGGAGGGTAGCGTCGTCTCGGCAACGATCTTGACGACAAGGATGCTCCCTAAGGAAAATCGAGTCTTCGTAGACGAAGGAATAAACTGAGTGAGAGATGGTTTGGTTGACTCTTTTCCTTTTTCTACCTCTTTCTTCATTGTTATATATATATATATATATATATATATATTCGAATGAGTCAAAAATGTGGATGGTCAGAAACATACGTTTATCTGGTGAGCCTTTTCATGTTTTTCTTTGAAATAAGGTGATTTGTGGAAAAAACCATTTTTCTTAAAATCTTATTGGTAAAAAACTAATTTACTTAATAACTTTTGAGTAAAAATATTTCTGAGTCGTGGGTTTCAATATAAATTGCTCTTGGGTTTTTTGGAACTTCCTTACAACTATGTAGCGACGTAGGAGAATGAGAGAGGAGGAGACCATGTGTACAAAGGGTACGTGGCGGGAAATTGATCCTAATTGCGGAGTGCTCTTGCAGTCTGCGAAGTTTGACCGGGAGGAGGTGGGTTATGGTTCGATGGTTCCATGGTTTAGGGGTTGAATGGGTTTGGCTCGGCGCTGTCATACGCAGCCACTGTTATAGTGCTCGTTGTGCGACCGTCTAACCTTCTGGACCAGTGACGTAACTATTGTGTCGACTAAACTCTCATTCATGGGCATATCTTATTTCCAAGCCTAGGACACGTTAACTTTCCCAACTGTTTGTCCTTACTCCTTAAAATAAGCGAATGTTCAAAGAAAAACTGATGCTGATAACAGCAATTGAAAATACTTCGATGAGGAATAAGAGGTTTAAGTCAGGCATTGCAGATACTTTATGAAAGCAATTTTTGTCCTGAAATGTCTGATTAGTGACTGTTAGATGGCTTTGGTTAATGAATCTTCATTTATTTTTCCCAATAATTCTACTTGTTTTTCCTTTCTTCTCGTTTCTTCTTCTACTGTGATTCTCTTCTCCCTTCATCTCTGCTGTAGGTATTTATTTTGTGACTTTCCTTGATCTGTCTTATTTCACGTGGTATCACTTCTTAACACAATATTCGCAAATTCTATTTTTTTCCATCGAAAAATGTCTCCTTGTCTTTTCCTTTACTTCATTTTCTACATTTCTACAATCATACAATCTACAATTATGATTATATCATTTCATTTCTTCTCTCACACAAAATGCTTTTCTCTATATGAATAACTAAATTACTGTGAGGATAAACTATACACGCCGATGGGCATGCTCAGACTGACTGCTGTACCTGAGAAGCAGTATGACAGTCCTTGAAGTCCTTAGAATTTTGATCTCATAATCTATATATGACCAATAATACATTGAGCTTTTCCTTCAATTATAATACACTGAGTCTTTGCATATCTAACAGTTTCGATTAGCAGTTTTTGAACTGCTTGTGTCGTTTTATGTTTTCCTTCTACCACTCTTTTGAACTATTCATTTCTATTCGGACATCTTTCCTTTTCCTACAATTTACCGCATCTTAGTTTTCCTTTTTATGTTCCTTTTAACACCCTTTTCAATTTTTTTCTCCACTTTCTACTACCCTCGGTGTATACTGGAAGGCTCAGTATTCTCCCTTCATCATCTCACCTTATTTTGAATCCTTCCATCTCTATATTTATGCATTTAAAAGTATCTATCATCAAATCATTTTTCTCCTGCTCCTTACATCCTCTTTATTAGAAATGCTCTTTTCAGTTCTTCTCTAACGCTGTGAAATTTTTTCCTCTGCTCCTCCCTCATCCTCACCCACATATCTCATAAACCCCTCTCCTAAACCACCTCCTCCATCCCCTCTTCTCCTTTTCTCATCTGTTCCTCTTCGTGTTCCTCATATTCTTCTTCTATCACGCATTTTTATCTCATCCCATTTACATCTTCCTTCTTGCTTCTCTCACGATCAGAAATTTTGGTTTATTCTTCTTATTTCCTTAATTTTTTCTTGCCTAATGCTCATTCATAAGCTTTCCTTTCCACTTTTCCTTTCCACCTTTTCAGGTGTCTTTGCCATTTTCATTTTTCTTTCACGCTTTATCGCACGAAATAATCTTCTGTTCTTATAGAATTTCTTTACCTTCTTTTGAACTGCCCCCCCTCCCTTTTATTGCAGCAACATCTTCTTTCCATCAGATTCCTAAAACATTAATTTAAAAGATTCTCTTCATTCATCCATTCCTTCTCTTTTGGTTTTTATTCCTCCCTCTACTATTTTGGCTGATTTCCGTCTTGTTGTCGGATATTTCTTCACAGTCTTTCTCAACATCTAAATAACCTTTCCTTATCTATTCCAAGCTTCTCCCGCGCACCTGTTTTTTCAACTTTTTTTATTTCGATTTCTTCTAAGTATGAATTTTCCGTGAATCCTGGTCTGAAAAGGTCTCTTTATATAATGTGTCTTCATCTCTTTTTTTATTTTTTTCTCTTCACATTCTTTATCCAACCTTCGTTTTCCTAGGTTTTATCCCCGCTTTTACTCACTTGAAGAACCTGGAAAAAACCTGTAATTCTCACGGAATTTATATATATATATATATGGAAAAACCTTGAATGTGAGGGAATTCTTTTCAGAGTGCTTAATTTTTTACATTCTCATCCCAATGAGAAGGTATTGGTTTTATGTAAAATTCCACTTTGTCGGTTTTCATCAAATTTCCACGTTTTGAGGGCGTCTGAGTCAGAGACAGTCTATCGGTCTGTCTGTACTAGGTCGTAGGCACGATAACTTTCGAAAAAATGATAAGATTAGATTAAGCTTAGGCACACTGTTTTGAGGCGTGAAATGTGAGAACGAGTTTGTTATCCAGCTATTTTGGAACAAAATTCAAAAAGTTAGGGCATTTTCAAGATTTTCATGAATAATTTAAAAAAAAAGAAAATTCTATGTGTGGCTATTTGAAGTACTTAGAAATTCAAACAATTTATAATTATGAATTTTTCCGATAGAAAGGAAATGATCGAAGTTACAGCATTTAAAAAATTAGAGGACAAATACGAAAATGAACATTTTAAGCAAAACAACGCACGATATGAAAGAAGTCACCACACAAAAAACGTTGCTTTTTGGAAGCCCTACAAGATCATCATAACAACTTCTTGAATTTTCTTCAAAAATCGAAAATTTTTATTTTGACGCCACAAACCATTATGAGAAAAAATAATGAAAAATTCCATTTAGCTGTCAAACCACGCAAGATACAAAAAACGATGAGGCAAAAAATATCCGTCAAAAAAAGATCTAAAAATTTTTTGGTAATCATTTGTTCATAGTTAGTTAGTTAGTAGGGGCTTGCATGTTGGTGGCAGTAGTGAGAACGTGTTTAGTGACAGGTGGTAAAAGGATTTTACGGAATTTGTATGGTAGGTGTGAGTGGAGTGTGAGGATGGAAGCTAAGGAGGTGAGTAGGGTTGTGTGGGGTGAATTGGGGATATAAAAAGTAATTTTGAGCGTAGGTGTGAGGTGGCATTTAAGTAAATTGAGAAAGTGAAGTTAGGTTAGTGAGTCATCGGGGGAGTTTGTGGTCAGGAGTCTTGGGCATTCGTGGGTCAAGGGTGGTTCTCGGATATTTGGCGGATATTAAGTGAGAGAAAGGGGTGCTTGCAGGGGCTCTGAGGAATTGGAAAAAAGTGGGTGTAATGCAGGATAGAGGAGTAGTGAAGGTGCTGTATTGGAATGTAGCAGGGATAAAGGAGAAGGATGAGGAGTTCTGGAGGTATATCCAGGAATTTGATGTTGTGGGGCTGGTAGAGACGTGGGTAGAAAGGAAGGAATGGGATAGAATAGAGCCAAAGCTGCCAAGGGGGTATAGGTGGAGACCCCAGGAGGCGGTCAGAGTGAAGAAGAAAGGAAGGGCTAGTCGGAGAATTATAACGGGGGTTAGGGATGGATTAGAGGAAGAACTACCTACATGGAGAGGAAGGGAGGGAGGGAGTGCAAATGAGGAAAGTAAAAATAGGAGGGGTAGCGTGTAAGTTCGTTACAGTGTACAATAAGGATGGGATGGAAAGAATTGAAGGAAGGGTGGAAGATAGAGGACTGGATGGAGGATAGAGGATGAGAAGTGGCGAATGGTATGGCAATTGGGGACGAAGAGCGAGAATACACATGTGTAAGTAAGTTGGGGTTATCGGTGATAGACTTTTTGGTCATGAATATGCACGGATGGGGGGAGACGGTGAAATTCGCAGTAGAGGGGAGGGTGGAATCAGACCATCAGCCATTAGGTCTGTGGATAAGAGGGCAGGGTGGCGGAAGAGATGGCGAGAAAAAAGTCTCGATAGGGGAGAGGGCGACCTGGACAAGGGAGGCGATAGAGAAGTATCAGGAGCAGCTAGGAAATGTCCGCTTTGAAGGGGAGTCGGTGGAAGAGATATGGGAGGATCTGAAAGAGAAGGTGAAAAGGTATGGGCAAAAGAAGGTATTCAGAAAGAAGAAGAAAGGAATGGTGAAGCCGTGGTGGGGTAGGGAATGTAAAACGATGAAAAGGAAGGTGAAGGGGAAGTACAAGAAGTGGTGTGTGCTATTGTATGGAGTAGAGGTGTGGGGGTGGGAGGAAAGTGAAGATGTAAATAGAACGCATGAGAGGTATGTATAGTGGACCCTGGGGTTGGCAAGAAACACGCCTAATTATATTGTAAGGAGGGAGACGGGGAGAACGAGTGTGGGGATTCTAGCGGAGAGCCGGGCGTGTAAATATGAGGAGAAACTTTTGGAAGAGGGGGAAAGTAGGCTGGCTAGGGAGTGTTGGTGGGAAAAGGAGAACATGAGAGGGGGTGGGAGGATGGAGGCTGAGAGGGAAAGGTACTTTAGTACGAATGGACTGCAGATGGATGAAGTGAGAAGGATGCACATGGAAGGGAGAAAGGTATATGAGTTAGTTGAGAAAAATAGCATGGAGAAAGAGAAGACAGAAGGGGAAGAGATAATAAGAGAGTCAAGGTTTAGCAGGCACTATGTGTGGATTATGTCAAGGGCAAGA
Source organism: Andricus quercusramuli (assembly GCA_932178445.1). Classification (NCBI taxonomy): domain Eukaryota; kingdom Metazoa; phylum Arthropoda; class Insecta; order Hymenoptera; family Cynipidae; genus Andricus; species Andricus quercusramuli. The sequence continues at coordinate 67,085 of CAKNXH010001176.1, forward strand.
GCGCAATATTTATGTGAGAAAGGAGAGAATGGAAGTCAGGAGCTTATAGCGAGGATGAGGTGTGAGTGCATGAAGGGTTTCAATAGGTTCTGGCTCTGCTGGGAGAAGAGGATGTGTGAACTGTGTGGGAAGGGGGGTACAGGCGTGGTGCACTGGTTGGAAGAGTGCGTAGAGGTGGAAAGGAGTGAGATAAGTATGGAGATATTGATGCATGAAAAAGGGGAAAAAAGGGCAGTATCATGGGTGAAGGGAGTGTTTGGTAAGATGGAGAATAAGAGGAGGAACGAGGAAGAGGATTGGAGAAGGAAAGATTGTAAATAGGAGAGGAAGTAGATACAAGTAAGTTGTAAATATTGTAAATAGTAGATAAGTAGTAGGTATTAGTCGCAAAAACAGAGGTTGGCAAGCGAAGCGATGCGAGAAAGTAGGGAAATGCGAACGAGGCGAGGCCAAGCGAGGAAGGCAAGGCGATCAGAGTGTGCAGTCTTGGAGATAAGGAATGGATGTGTGTTAGTCTTGAAGGATTAATTTTGAGAAAATTCTGTAAAAAAAATGGAAGTTTAAGCAAGTCAATTTTTTAAGGCCAAAAGGCTGAAAAATAAACGTTTAACTATCTAGTTAGTTAGTTTTAATATGAGTGGGAAACCCACAGAGAGCTCCCCTGGTGCTCAAGCTATAAAACCTATTGTGTCACACCCTCATTTATTCACTTTCAGCAGTCGACCCCAGATCTCTGGACAAAGCCCATTATGTCGACCACTGATCGCATTGTAATTTTCTCTGTTTCCATAAAATAGGCCCCGAGGATCTGTTGCCTGAGCCTAGCTAATGCCGAGCACTGGAATAATACATGCAGGGATGTTTCGTCATCCTTACCGCATTTCCTGTACTCTGTCGTGCGGTTATACCCCATTTTGTGCATATGGTACTTCATAAATTCCTGCTTCTAACCCTCCCTCTCGCCTGGAGCCATCTGTATATCAGATTTCCTCCTGGAGAAGCGGGTTACCATTTGCTTTCCACAAATCCCTGCTTGGAATGCAGACGCGAAAAGTTTTGGCGAAATTGAAGAGTTTTATTATTTTATCTTGCCTCATCTGTAGAAGCGGCAGTGCATTGATATCACTCGGGAAGGTAGTGTGTCTAGTCCCGGAGCCCATCTATTTGCTCTTGCCAGGCGACCATCGCGTGTGCCGCTCTAGCGATTATCGCAACATGTAGGAGTTTCTCTCAGAGCATGAATCCTATCGCCGCTGTGGGCGTAGTCCTCATTGCTCTAGTCAAACCCGTAAATGCTAGCGTTTGTTATCTTCGCAGCCTGTCTTGCATTGTTTTAAGTTCCGCCCGTGGCCACCAGACCACGGCCGTATGTAGGAGCCTGGGTTTTAGGATAGCAGTGTAGAGCCATGCAAGCATTTTAGGCCCGAGCCCCCACGTCAACCCAAAGGCTCTCCTGGACATCCAAAAAGTCATGACCAATTTCCTGCATTGGGTCTCCAGGTGCTTTGCCCAGTTCTGCTTGCTATCTAGGATTACTCCCAGATATCCAACTGAATCTGAAAACGTCAGCTTTCCACAACAGAATACAGGAGCGTCAACTTTCGGAACTTCGTAATTTCTTGTGAAAATGACCAGGGTGGTCTTTTCTTGATTTACCGAGAGCCCTGAGCTATCGCACCAGAGGTCTACGATGGGCAGCGCCGACCTTATACGACCCATCAGCGTTTCCAGATGAGCCCACTTGAGTAGGATTACAAAGACATCCGCATATCCCTGAGTATAGTACCCCCTTTTATTTAGCCTTCGAAGAAGGCCGTCCACTACAATGCACCACGAACACCACGGCACGCCACATCTCAACGCCTCTCGACAGATGACTTCTGGAGATGTATTACTGAAAGCACCCTCTATATCTAAGAAAGCGCCCACAGCATACCTCTTACGTGCCAACTATTGCTCCAATTTTGCCACAACAGCATGAAGCGCAGTTTCTACCCAGCAGCATGCCTGTAAAGCATGCTGCCCTCTATGCAGCGGGGAGGCCAAGAGCACATCATCCCTAATGTATCTCTCGACCAGCTTCTCCAGCGTCTTCAGGATAAAAAACGTTGGGCTGATTGGTCGGAAATCTTTGGCGGATTTCCAGTCGGCCCTCTCCACCCCTTGGCCCCGCCCTTTCCATCTTGGTCGGTTCGGATTCGCTGAAAACCCAGGAAGTGAACTTCCATCAGGTGATTCGGCGTTGTTTCTTCGTCTTTGGCAAACTCACAATTATCGAGCCTTATGAGTCTGAGGCAATCGTACAATAGCTTGTGGGGAATATCGCGAGCCTCCCTTTGAGTTCCTCGATACATCGGTCCCAAAGTGTATTTATGGGGTTTCTGATCTTAGAAACCACCGGTTTTCGTAGGGTTAATCGAAACACGATGTGTTTGTGGTCCGACAGAGATTCCTCATCGGAGAGTCTCCAATCCACTACCCTGCTCCTCAGTGCACCTGAACATAGAGTGAAATCCAAAACCTCACTCCTGTTTTTAGTCTGGTATGTGAGAGTAAGACCCCGATTCAGAATCTTCGGCTCTGTGCCCGCTATGTATTCAATTAAATCTCTCCCTCTGTCACTGGTGTTTGTTCTGCCCCACACCGTGTGGTAAGAGTTCGCATCACAGCCCATCAGCAGAGGAATCTTGCTCTCTTGACAATACCGAATTAGAGCCTCCACCTCTTTGGGAGGTGGGGGTCCCTCGGAATCGCCAGGGAAATAAGCCGAGGCAATAAATACCTCTCGCCTTTCTCCGCTACTGCCCCTGAGTCTCACTTTAATAACGGTGAGATCTCTAGAGCAGAATTTAGGCACCAAGATCGCATCCATACCCTTGACGGCTATGCACGCCCTTGGCGTTTTTTCGCGTCGCCCCTTATATATAGAGCCATATCCTAACAAGCTACGAATCCTTTCCCTGTATAACCAGGGTTCTTGGATTAGGGCGAGCCTTTCTGCATCAGAGACATGCATCTGGCTAGAACCACCGAGGCGCCTTTGATGTGGTGCAAGGGCTCTGATTGAGGATTCGGGAATACCGACGACTAGAATCCAGCCTCTCCCCTCGGCCAGGATCCCAACCTGTCGGAAAACACCTTCCACGAATCAGTTCGTAAAGACGGGTTCTGAAAGCACAGGCACCCCGCAACGGTCGCCGGATTCTCGGGGTTGTCGGGAATCAGTACGATCGCCCTGCGGTACCTTTGCAGACACTTCGTCTCCTTGACTTTAAAGTTCAGACCTTCTTTAAGCCTGCACGTTGGGGTTTTTTCCACAATCCAGTCTCGCGACCAGATGTTCGCGTCCTCCACCTATGGTTGCCTATGGAATAAGCGCCTGGCGGGCTTTGCTTCTTTGTACTCCGCTACGGCGCCTCTTACTTATGGAGAGTTCCGTTAGCTGTGCTTCCACGGCTTCGACAAAATTTTCGCCACCATCATCACTATTTCGCAACGACTTTGGTCGGTTGCGGACTACGGAGGCTCCCACTTTTGGCGGTGGATTAGATGAGGGACCCGGAATGGAATTTTCATCATTTATGTTTGGTTTTTTTGGGTTTGTTGGGAATCATTTCTGTCCCACGAGAAGCTAGAGAAATAATAAACACCCCCACAGTGCCCCGCTTGCAGGGGGTGTGTCTAAATACTATGGGATTCGACTTGGTGTCCCGAAGTCTCCGTTAAGATACCTCCTTTGAAACCCCCGCCTGACAACCTCTACTGAGGGGCAGGCCGGGGCGTTCAAGGATTTGTTGGCCCTGGTGCCATTCAGATTTTGTCACGGCGATCACATCTTAGCTTGTTAGCATGCGAACTTGCGCTTTTGATATTCCAGCGGGCTTTGCTATCACCCCCTGGAAGGATCGCTCCTTAGTTTAGGTCTCACCGACTAGAGTCCGTCAGTTCCCCAGAGCCACACCTCGCGATGCAGCTCCACGGGTTCACCTATTTCGATTTTCGGTCTGATAAGTCTCAAGTTTGGCATGCACAGATGAGACACTCCCAACTGTGCACGTCGAAAATTATACATGCACAGACGGTACCCTAGCAACAGTTCACGTGCACAGATAGTACTGTACCACGGATTCACGTCACTGGTAAGGGACTCCCAACTGTGCACGTCTCAATATGCGTGGGGTACAACTGTGCACGCAGCAACTGTGCACGGAGCAACTGTGCACTTGCTGAACTGTGTACGACGAAGGCTTGTGGTACAACTGTGCACGATGACATTTAGCTGTGTATAGATGGTACTCAACTAACGTTTCACGTGCACAGATGGAACACTTCCAACTGTGCACGTGTACAGAGAGGAGACTCCCAACTATGCACGTCTCAACTGATATGATCAAGTTGTCAACACACAAGTTCACACACATGGAGGAGATACTCTTAACTGTGCCCATGCACAGTTGGAAGTGTTCCATTTGTGCACGTAAAACGTTAGTTGAGTACCATCTGTGCACATCTAAACATCTATGTGTACAGTTGGGTGTGTCCCATCTGTGCACGTGCACAGTTGTACAAGTGGCTAAAAACGTGAACAGTTGCACCCCTCACAAATTGCAACGTGTACAGTTGCACAGACGGTACTCTAGCAATGGCTAACGTGCACAGATGGGAGGCGCCCAACTGTGCACGTCGAAAGTTCGGCGTGCACGGGTTGCCGGTCTACAATTGCGCCTGTGGCCAACAGCTTGCACAGTTGTAAAAGTGGCCACCGACGTGCACCGATAGGCTCGTGCATAGTTGTTCCATGCACAGTTGTACCATTTCCATGAGAAGGTATTGGCTTTATGTAAAATTTGACTTGGTCGGTTTTCATCAAATCTCCACATTCTGAGACCCCCTGAGTCAGAAAAAATTATTTTTACGAAGTTGCCTGTCTGTCTATCAGGCTGTCGGTATATCTGTAGTAGGTCGTAGGCAAGTTTACTTTTGAAAGAATTATGAGATTGGATGAAAAAAAATGAGATTGAAAATTTTCTCAAAAAAATAAAAATTATATGTGCGACTATTTGTAGTACTTGGGAATTCGAATAATTTATTAACACGACTTTTTTCGATAGGAAGAGAATGATCAAATTTATAGCATTTTCAAAGTTGAATAAAACAAACGAAAATGAAAATTTTAAGGAAAATAACGCACGATATGAAAAAATCCAGAACACGAAAAGCGTTTCTTTTTGGAAGCCTTACAAGATTATCCTGATCATTTTTTTAATTTTCTTGAGAAATCGAAAATTCAAATTTTGGCCCCACAAAAAATGATAAAAAAAATAAAATGAAAAATTCCGTTTTGCGGTCAAACCACGCAAGATACAAAAAAAGATGATTGGACAAAAATTATCTATCCAAAAAATATCTTTGTTGTTATTCATTTTTTATAGGACGTGTAGTTTTTATCTTGATCGTGAAAAATAACATTAACAATAAAAAATTGAATTATTAGAAAAATAACAGAGGGTACGAAGAAAATTGATCAACAAAAGTTATTCACCGAAGAAAGATCTATAAATAGGGTATGAATCAGATTTTGATAGGATGTTTTTTTTGTTTGAGTCGTCAAAATGACATGCAAATGTACAAATTAAGTTTTTGGAAAAAGGAAAGAAAGTGCAATGAAATGTTAATTAACGAAATTGTTTTTCTATAGGATATCCACTTCTTTTATTATAAAAACAAGACAGTGAAAACACGCTTGTTTCAATATCAATGCATATAATGAATTAGAAAAATATAAATTTATTGAAATGATACATTTCCCAGGGTAGTTGAGAATTAGAATTGGTGAAAATTCAGGAACAAATATTAAGGTAATCATGAAAAACAAAATTTGTACATTATTTTGCAATATCTTAATCAGCAGTCCCAAACTGAAGTACAAAATTAAATATAATATTGATTTCATATAATAGAGTTGAGCCTAATGTAGAAAAGTTCGCATTTTCGACCAAATCGAGTGCGAACCACGTGATATGTGATGGTAATGTGTTTGTTACTGTTGTAGGAACTTTAACTAAAGAGAATTCACAATCAACAAACTACAGTTGTCGATGCTTTTACCTTTATTTTTAAAAGGCCTGCGCACAATGTGGGTGAAATACTAAGAACAAGTGCGTAGCGCGAGGTAAATACATTATCAAGCGCTAAGCGCAAGATAAATTTATTATCGAGCACGAAGCGCAAGAAACAACAGTCGCGCTACTTGATTTAAATATCACTTCTCTATATTAAACTTTCTTATGTCAGTATTTCTAATCATTTATTATATTAAGAAATCAGTAATTATATTTTTAGTATTATTTATTACTTTAAATACTTGATAGTGATAATTAATATGTTTGAGAATATCCTGTAATCTTTCGGTAAAGTTTCATTTACTTAATAACATATTAAATTAAAAAGAAAACTTGTACCGATTGCTCGTCCTTTCATAAAATTACTTTCGCTGGAACGTAACATCTAGCCATACGCCGTAATCTTTTCGTTCACAAATAAACATATATTAGTTTAACCGAAAAAAGACTGTATTCGGTATAAATCTCTCACATACTTAATGGCGCTATATTTGGAGAAACTATACTGTATCCTTCCCATTACAAACCTTTTTTTTACAGTTTAATTCTTGCGTTTATACTTCTCATCCCAATATCATCCCTTTCTCATGAAGAAATTAAGTGTATGGAAAAAAAGAATTTTTACTCTGTTAAAAATTAATAGTCTCTTATATGATTATGGAAATTTTTTAGTACATCTCCACTTCAATGCTTTAGAATACATCCGGCTGGATGCAAAAGCTTCCCTGATTAGAGACGAGTAGGGAGCGAGTGCGCTTCCAAACCCCATTGTTTATTCACCAGCCCATGCATTCGTAATATGCGGTCGAATCGGTCGCGTTTCCGGTCGATTCTCTTCTGCCCTCTTCTCTATAACAACGAGCTAGAAATTTAGTTTTACCTAGTGACTGAGGGCTCTGCAGGAAATGCACTTTGTCACATAATTAATTGTCAAATTAAAACGACGAGGCGAAAAGTTTTGCTTGCAAATATTTTTTAATTTATAAAAATGAATGGGAATTCTTCAGAACAATATTTTTTGAAATTGCAAAATTGCAAAATAAATCTTTATGATCGGTTTGGATTCAATGATTAATTAGATTACAGAACCAAAGTTCTTTTTAATCCTAAACCGTCAAATCCACCATACCAAAATGTAATAGAAAATACCCCTCGATATATAACTTAATATAATCCTCCTGCTGCGGTTATATTACCCCGTGCCCTCGAACAATTTTTCCAACTGCACCCGAGAAGGATCTTAGCTTCCCTCTATTCTCGTCTCTCGGCATGGCATGACGGTTCTTATCCTCAACGAAAGCCAGGCAGGCGATCCTTAATTTACGGGTATGGCTGCAGGGGGTAAAAGCCGGCAAAAGGGGGCAAAAGGAAGGAAACACCACGTTGGAGGCCGTGCGTAATTCGATCAACCACCCAAGTCCCGTCGAGACTTAGTTCCCAATGGCGAGCAGGAGATCTTCGTGGGGAGGGTCGACATCATCCCTTGGCTGACGTTGGAGCTTCGAGGTCGGAAAGAGATACTGGACCCGAATGACACAGACAGAAGAGCAGCCGATGGATCATGATAAAAGCAGAAATGGGATATAGGAGATATTTTTAAAGGTATACGATTGGAAGGTTTCGTCGCGGAAAAGTATGATAAAAAAAAACTTGCGTTACATTCCAGATACAACCGCATCATTTACGCAGTCTAATGTCGTTGAGCGAAATAAGGAATGGCAAAAATGTCACTTGGGGACGATTATTGAATTACTTGGTCATAGGAAAAACTTGAGTGCGGAAAAGCCAACACGGAATCACATGAGAGTGTCTCTTTAACCCGATCTTCGTGCAAACAAAAAAAAGAAGAACAAGGGAAAGAAGAAGCTTGCAAAAGAGACAAGCGTGCGACGAGACACTTTTATGCGCTGCGAAGAAGAGGAGAAGGAAGGGTGTGTGAAAAAGAGACAAGCGTGCGTAAGTGACAGTTAAACTTCACACTCTTTTCTCTATTCCCTATTTTGCCTCTTTTTTAACGAATTCCTCTTTTTCCCCTGTTTTTAAGAAAATTCTTTTTTCGCTTTTTCCTCTTAATGCGAAATAAGAAAATGTATCATATATACCTATTTCACTATTTTCCAACCGAGCAAGTCACGCCTACGCCGAAAGGGCTTAATGGTATAATAATAATCATTAAGAAAATCCAACTATTTTTGGTTACACATTAATTCCCTTTCACTGAAAATTCTACCATTATATTTTTGGTTTATAATTAATCTCTCTTGGCAGAAAATCTTTTTTGGTCCAAAATTCAACTATTTTGTTTAAAATACGTCGTTTTCGTTTGAATATAATTGTTTTTAAGATTTATTTCTTTGGTTGATAATTTTAGTATTTACTTAATTTTTTTTTTTTTTTGTGGAAACATTCGTCTCTTGGTAATTTCATCTTCTTAGTTTAAGTGAATGCAATTGTATGACTAAAAATTAATCTGTTTTGGTTGAAGATAATTCGTAACTTTTGGTTGAATTAAACTGTTTTTCATTCAAAATTAGAATATATATTTTGGTTGAAATATCACCTAATAAATTTTTCGTTGAGAATTTATATTTTTGGATAAAAAGTCAGCTACTTGGTTGAAAGTTGAACTACTCTATTAAGAATTTATTTATTTAGGTTGATGATTAATCTTTTTTGGATAAGAATTCAACTTCTTGGTTGAAAACGTTAACTTCTTTATTAAAAATTCGTTTATTCGGTTGAAAATTCTTCTCTTTCGCTGAAAATTTAATTTTTTTTTTTTTTGAAAACTAGTTTTTTTTTTTAATGTAATTTTTTAAACTGAAAATTCTACTCTTTGCATTGTTGATAATTATACTTTTTTTTGTTGAATTCAACTATTTTCCATTTAAAATTAAAGTCTGTTTCAGTTAAAATCTCAAATATTACGTTTTTCGTTGACAATTGTTTTTTTTTAAGTCAACTTTTGTACTTTGTTGGAAATTCGCCTTATAACGTTTAATTTCTTTGTTTTTTATTTGAAATTAAACATTTTTTTAGTTAAAATATCAACTATTATTTTTTTGTTCGAGAATTCAAATTTTTGGAATTGATCACTCATCTTCCTTGGTTGAAAAGTGACTTTTTTTTTTAAATTCAGCTTTTCTGGCTGATAATTCAATCGTCTTCTAAAAAGCCGTCTTTTTGCATGAAAAAATAACTATTTGATTGCAAGTTCGACCATTTGGATTAAAATTCAACTTTTTCATGAAAAATCCTTTTTTCGGTTAAAAATTCAACTTATTTTTTTTAATTCATCCTGTGGTGTTTCGAAGTCAACGGTTTTCTAAAACATTCTACTTTTATACTTGAAAGCTCAACTATAAGGGACATTTTCAGGTGTCTTAAGAAAACTGCGCTGCCAATTTGAGGGGGGATCGCGCCAAAAACCAACCTGGATTGCAAATTGACCCTGCAGGTTTTCTGAATCGGAAGACTAGAGAAGGGAGCTTGAAAACTGTTTGGGGGTGCGGATGAGAGGAGGAAATAGCGGAGAGAAGGAAGCTGCTTGCGAAGGCAGAAAGGGTGGAGGTGGCAGGATTACGTCTTGGCTGCCACCGTGACTACTTGCACCTTGAGATCCACCTCAGGATCCTCGAGGCTCTAATAATTAAGGCGGGGCGCGAGACGAGGTAAACGACGGAAACACGTACAGCCGTATACCCTCGCAGTCTAACACTCAACCTTCCAGCTTCCACCGACGCTATTACTACCTACCCTACCTACGATCTCCCTACTGCTCCCGCACACCGAGAATATCTCCACCTTGCTGTCGATAAATGAAACTCAGCGCAGCGGTCCGACTGAACATGTTCTCGGTCTCTTTCTCTCCCCCCCCCTCCCTCTCTCTGCAAAGAAACTTGCTTTTCCTGTTTTGGATACGATACTTCCATATTCCAGTCGGCCGAGACGCGTCTCATTATTTGATTAAGAGGAGAGAAGAGGAAGAAATTTAACTAGGTCTGGAATGTAGTGGTACTTCATCTACTGATTAGTGAAATGACTTAGAAAACTAGGATTAGCCAGCTAACCTGCTACTGTCGTGAAAAGTTCCTAAGAGATCACACGTTATGAGAGGAATTAATAGGTTTAATGCTTTCACGATGATTCATTATAATAAATTTTAAATTTAAAGGTTTTTCGGGTTTCAATCGTGTACAAAACTACGAATCTTATCGACGTTTCGTGAACATTGCAGTTTTACGATGCCTGTGATTGGCCAGAGTGCCCCATGGTGGGGACTGGTCGAACTTGTTTGGCCAATCAAGTCTTGTTTTAAAAACCCGGAAGGACAGAAAGCCAAATCGGATTGGTATTATATCCATTGTCCCTAGTGATATTATTAGGGTGTTTTGAGATTTCGATTGTTTCTCTATGTTTTCTTGGAAAAATATTGTACGTATCTGCGATGAAGGTTGTTTTATCAAATAAAATGCTATGTCCTGTCATGTTCCTCTACATGCTGGTTTTCTTGAACGTACTAGTTTACAAAAGATATGATAACACATTAGGACATGAAGCTTACAGAAAAACCACCCATACAAACAGTTACATACATGCTTCCTCCCACTACCACCCATCTCCAAAGCAATCAGTCATCAATTCCCTTGTATACAGAGCTGTCTCCATAACAGATAAAGATACTCCCTAAATCTGAATCAGCGAAACCTTCGCTGTTTTGAGCAGTGAACGAAAGTATCACTGAGAAATCAGCGAGTTTCGCTGAAGAATCAGTAAGTTACGCTGAAAAATGAACGAAAGGTGCGCTTGCGCATAATAGTAAAAAGGTTCATCAGTGCTACCTGCACAAATTTTTGTTTACATTTGGGAAAATTTTCTTATTAGTTTCTTCACAGCTATACAAATTTTGTTTACTTGATCGAGATCATTTTCGAGGCATTCGAGAATATTTTTATTCGACCGTAAACGTAATGCATTCTTGAAGAATGTGAAGAAATTTTGACAGGTAACACGGATTTTAGTTTTAAGCAGTGGCAGCAGTGGTAGATGCATTGCGTCAATACAATTACAATTACAACATGCTTCAAGTATGAAAAATAGTACTCTTTTACCCCCGTAATTTTACTAACTCAACATTTTGAAAAACTGAACGCGCTGATGAAATTAGTGTAAAACACTGCATTAGCGAGTAATCGCTGGTTAAACCCGTGTGACTTGGCTGCTTGAACCAGGGAATTACTGTGTCACTGATTAAAACAGTGAATATTCGCTGACTCACAGTGGTATACTTGTAGCTGACTAAATCAGCGCATACGCGCTGCCAATCAGCGAATTTTCGCTGATTCAATGCAAAAGGTTGAACAAATCCTAACACAAAACGATTCACAAACAAAGAAATTGATGAAGCAGTAAGAAAATACACTCAAAAAGATAAGTCAACACAACCTACTAAAGAAAGAGAGAGAAGAACGACCACCATCCTACCCTACATTCAAGGTCTCGCAGAACAAATAGGAAGAATTCTCAACAAACACAACATCCAAATCATATTTAAACCTTCTGCGAAAATAAGACAACTTCTAAACAACCCTAAAGATAAAAAGGCACCTCTAAGTGATCCGGGAGTATATAAAATTCCTTGTTCTTGTGGCAAAGTCTATTCTGAAGGAACCCGGAGCGTCGGCGTGGTGAGCCAAGGTGTTACGGAACATGAGGTTAAAGTCTGACTAAAACATTTCACGCAATCAGCACTAGCTGAGCATCATATCGAAACAGGACATAACATTTTGTTTGACGAAACAATCGTCATCGCAAAAACGCACAATATCTCTAAAAAAAACAGAGAAGCATTCGAAATCTTAAAACAGCCTAATAACATTATTAGTTATATATAACAACAACCCTGAAACTGTGAACTGCAATGTTCACGTAACGTCGGCAAGATCCTTGGTCTTGCACACGATGGAAACCCGAAAAAGCTTCAAATTTTAAATTTATTATATAAGAAGAACTGTTACTTATATGTCATATTCCTAGTTTTTAATAGGGTAATCGCCGTATTTCCCTAGGGAGGCTTGCTTGTATCCGTTATTCGCCGGACTAGTAATATGGTGGTAACAGCCGGCAGCGACCTCAAACTTCATGCGCATGTGCATGGAATAAGCATTCATTGGCTCTGTGATTTCCCGCACAATTTAAAAGTGCAAACTTAAATACCTTTGACGTTACTTTTGCAATTAAAAACACATGTTTAATTCTTTATGGTAGTACATTCGTTTTTAAAACTATAATTATATGTAAAATATTATGGATTGCACAGAAAAATTGCTTAATTTAAAAATCAGTCCAGAATATGTATAGGCAGAGTGGGACGATGGTCGTGGGGATTTAGGCGTAGGCTTTGGACCCACTCCGTCCGTTTGCGGGTTTGATTCCCGCCTCGCACTCTGGAAGAGCCTCGGTGGCCCATGCGGTGAACACTTGCCTAGCAAGGGAGTTGTTCATCTCCGGAAAGTCGTGGGACCGGTACCTCTAGAGAAAAAGGTTCTCTAAGTACTTAAGGCTGTTGCTCTTGGTGGTTCGGAACCCACCTTAAACTGTAGGTCCCCCTTCCACCACCAAGTAAGTGTGCGGGGGGGGGGGGTGTAGAGGAATAGGAAAGAGATACAAGAAAAATGTAAACCCTTAGGGGACACATTATAAAATAAAATAAATAAATAAAAGAATATGTATAGGCTAAACTATTTTAATAATATTTTATGAAATGGAATATTGCATACAAACAAAAGTTGTAGATTTGATAATCGTTAAATTTTGGAAATCGACAAGTTTTTGCGTTCAACAATATCATATTTTGAATAAAACTGGTTTCAAAATGTATATGTTTTAAATTAAACACCGACATTTGAAATCAGTCGAAATTAAATAAAATAAAATTTTTCGTTCGAAAACTGAATTTGAAAATTAAAAATGTTTTTCAGTCTTTGATGTTTGAAAAATATATATTTCGAATCTGAATAATTTGAAATCCTAAGATTTAAAATTATAATATTTTAGACCAGAAGCCATATAAAAAATACCATTGATTTCTGAATGTTTCTAAGCAGTATTGATAAAAGAGAGAATTTGAATTGTGAATAACCTATCAAAATTGGGACATAATTCTGTTCTTAACATTTTGCTACCTAGCCGCAAATCAGGCAAATTTTTTGAATTTTTCAGAATTTACAATTTTTTTGGGAATATCGAATTTCTCCAACAGATATTCAGAAGTCTCGAAAAGATTGGAAAATAATTTAAATCTTGGGAATTTTGAGAGCTTCTAAGAGAATAAAAAAAGTCTTGAGATTGCTAGCAGAATTTCAAATGCTTTTTATTCTAACTTCTCCGACCCAGGTTGCTGATCAATCTCTCTAGCGATCACTTCAAGTGAAGAGCCTCACAAAATTGTAATGTGTGGTTCCCCACTTAGGCCCATTAATATCCACGGTCTTTGTTTCAGGCGTCATTTACTCTATTGTCACTCTGTTTACAAACTATTTGTCGCCACACTTTTCTGTCCTAGCATACTACTCTAGCTTCCTTCACGTCCATGCATTTTCTCATGTAAGCTCTCGTATTTCTTTTGCTTTTTATGCCTCATCGGATTAATGTCTCATTCACAAATTCTAACCATTCTTTCGGCGGTCTACCTCTGGGCATTCTTCCATTTACTTCATCTTAACTCACTTGTTTAATAATTTCTATTCCGAAATGCTGTATATTATGAGGTTAATCTGTGATTGCACGTTGTAAGATGTTACTGCTTGAGTGGGAAATATATTGACATTGGGTGACAATCAGAGAAGTCACTTGTGACTGGTTTTCTGAATCTCGCGACAAGCATGTGACTACTTAGACTGGTAACAATGTTATCTGGGATAGTAATGCTAGGTCTCGTTTTTAACTTACACGAAAAAAAATTCATAGTTTCAATATAAAAATGCTACAAAAGTAAATCAACAAAATTGGCTTCGAACTAAAACACTTAGTCGAAAGAATCATTTTTTTATCCTAATGCTACTTGAAGCTACTTTTTTTTTGTTAAAGGCAACTTTATTTGTACTTTTTCGTAGTTTTTGACACTGAGTTTAAAACATTGTATATATTAATCAATTTCAATTTATCTTTCACTAAATCTCAATAAAAACTCGATCAATGTGGTGCACAGAATTATTAGAACCCTATGTTTCTATATTTTAAGGTGTTTTCTGTTTCTGTTCCATAC
>CAKNXH010001176.1:94480-105659 GCA_932178445.1 Andricus quercusramuli
GCCCTAAAGTACTGTAAAACCCAGACTTCCCCGGAGAAGATGTGTTTGTTACACCTGGGGCATTGGTTCAATCTCGTGTCGTCGAGGAACCCGCAGTAGGTGCAAGGTTTTGACATGGGTAGCATAATTTTCTCAAAGAAGATGTTGTTCGCATATCTGGTGCAAGGGTGTGATGTCCGGAGTGTGATTTCCGCGAGCGCAGCTCATCACCGGAAGTCAAACTTAGTCCATAATTAGTTTGTAGAAATGTTTGTAGAATTTCCGTACGAAATTTCCACATGGAATTTCGGTAGAACGCTTTCCGTAGAATTTTTTCACGTGGGTAAATGCGCCGTTTAACCCCACTTTACTGTACTATAAAGAATATGTTCGTGATCGGGGCATCAAGCACTCGTCAAGAAGGCACTTAGGAGTCGAAGATGTAAGTCTTGAGTTTATGACTAAGGTTTCAGGTTCTAAAGACAAGTCGAGGTGGACTTATCTTGAGACAAGAAGTTTTATTGTGAATTTTATTGTCCATTATACTCCGACCTCTACAAACCATGGAACCCATGGTCAGAACCTGCCATTTCCAGGAATCAGGTAGCTAGGCTGAGACCAAACGGATAAACTTGTAATTCTTTAATAAATGATTTTTAAATTGAAAAGTGGGAAGATGTCGGTTTCAAGAACTAGAGGGATATAAAATTGTCCGTAAAAATATTAAAACTGTGATTTTCTGCAAGTATCTAGTGAACTGCTGGCGATGGAGAATAATGGATAACATTTTGAGATTTGCCATTTTAAGAACATAATTATTGTAGTTGCACAAAATTATTCCTACCTAAAAAATAAATAACATGAAGATAAATTTATTATTATTATATTAAAAATTTAATATTTTAAATTTGATTTTTACCATCAAGCAAAATAATCCTTGTATTTCTGTGAAAAGTTTCATCTCTCGATCTCCCTAGTAGCTTAATGCGAAAGCACCTGACCGGAAATCAGTAGTTCTGTGGTTCAATTCCCAGAGGAGCGAAAGGAGAAGATTTTTTTTCAGAAAAAAATTATTTGAAATGATTTTTTTTTCAGAGCTCCATCTAGTCTAAAAAGACGTTAAATATTTTCTGTTATTCTCTAATGATAATACAGATTCGTTGAAAAATTTGATGTGTGCCATCTAGCAAAATGATGCGTGTATTTATGGAAAAGTTTCTTCTCTCGATCTCTCTAGTAGCTTAATGGGAAAGCACCGGACTGGAAATCAGTAGTTCTGTGGTTCGATTCCCAGCGGAGCGAAAAGAGGAGATTTTTTTGTTTAGTTATTTAAAACTACTCTTTCTTTTAATTCGTCTTTATGACTTCAAAACTCAACATCTTGGATAAGATTTTTTTTCTTTGCCGATTGAACAATCTTTCTTGCTTAAAAATTCAACGTTTATGTTGAAAATTCGCATTTTTTGGTTTAGCCGTTTTTTGATTCAAAATGGAAATATTTTTTGGTCGAAATATCCACTATTACACTTTGTCAAATATACAAAACAATTGTAGATATAGTAGATCCAAAACTGTTTTTCCTTTCTTCGACCGTTTTAATTTTCAAGAAGTATTTCAGCTGATTTCAGCAAATATGTTCGGTCTTACGGTCAATTATAAAGTCAAAATAAAAGCATCCGAAATAACATGTAAAAAACATTTATTTCTTTAGAAATCCTCAACGTTTCGACCAACACTGCGGGTCTTTTTCAAGAGTCGATACACATATCTGAGTCATAGAGTAATGTGATATTTTATACAACAAAATCGTCATTAAAAAAATGTTCAAAAAGAATAAAAAGAATAAAAATTTCTTCTAATTGAAGCCTCAAGGATATTGGAGAGGCTCCAATAATTTTTGAAAGTGTCACATAAGCACAAATATAAGTAAAATAATCAATTATAATTTTAGTATATTAACACGTATCGTACCAGTTCTCGTTGGATCACTGAAGTTAAGCAGCACTGGGCGTGGTTAGTACTTGGATGAGTGACCATTCGGGAATACTACTAACTGCGTGCTGTTGGCGTGTCTTGCGTGTGGTGACCCACATTTGTAGTTATTTACTAAAAGAAACTATCCACCTAGAAACACTACCCGAATCGGGTAATGTCACGCCTACCCCGAAAGGGAAATGGCTTAATGGTATACAACAGGAGTAAATACATTACCTAACCTTGATTTTTTCGTGTGAATGAAAACGTAAATGATCATTTCTATAAGTCAAAAGCTATTGTGGATATATATTAGTGCCTAATGATGACTTTATGACAGTGAAATAGTATATTTCCTGCTCATTCGTACTGGAATTAGTATGGGTTATGTCTTTAACATTTGCTGTTAATACAATGAGAAATGTGACATTATTTTTTAGAAATGTAACAGAAATTTGCAATGAGAAGAGCAATATATGTATGGAATTCTCAAGAGATAAGTAACCTTCTCAAATGTTTCTCCTTAAACGCAGTCAAAACACGACGCAACAAGAACCATGAACGGTCACCCATCATGATCCAGCTACAAACATGGTGAGAAACGGACAAACGATATTGGTAGAATACTAAAGTAGGGTTTTGCAACGGAATTTATTGTAAGTATTATTAATAATGAATCACCTAAATAAATCGTTGAAAGACAAATATTATATAGCTGAATTAAGAATGTTGTAACTTTAAATATAGCGCTAATAAAATGGGATTGATTTTGACAGAGGTTTGAAATTTATGATTGATTTAACTGTTCGACTTACAATTGAACAGACTATAAGGTCCGCTTTGAAACGAAAATTAATGGATGAATAGCAGACCCAGTTTCTGAACTTTTGTTATTTTTTAAAACTTGGATTAAAACGTGGCTAATTCAAAGATATGAAAATCCTTGAATCGAGGTTACAGTTGACTGTTTCAAAAACAAAGATTAGTTCATTCAAATATATTTCAGTTTTATTAATTTTATTTTTTAAGTATATTTCTGTTTCAACTGCAATTTTTTATATGTAGTCTGTTACTTTATTGCTATAATATTGCCTCTCCATGATTGTCTTTTATTTAAATGCTTACGGCATTTTACAGTCCTTTTCAGTGAACTGCGTTCCGGATTTTGAAGTCGGCAGTATAATAGCGTTGTTCGGTAACAGAGTATCGAAAAGCGCTGATGGCATTTAGAGGGGTGATCCGGAAAAACCAATTTTAAACGCAGCTACAAAAAGAACCGCATCGGCGTTATGCCCTTAACGACGTAACACCTGCCCTCGATCGTCGATTCGCTGGAAAAGCATTTTCGTTAAAATCGTACCTTCGTATTTGCTGTAGTTGATACCGTGCAGGCGAAAGGCTGTGTCGAGGATCGAAGTTAATTTTCTCTTGCATTAGGAAGCCAGAAAAATTAAAAAAAAAAAAGTAGACTTCCGCGTTATCGCTTAAAGACTCGTACAGGAAAATAATATTTGAAAAAATTGACTTGTTTTACACGTTATTGCCTTGATGTTCGATTAAATGACTGGCGAGATGATTTTCATCCGCTTTATTTAACTTATTTAAGGAGTCTTATCTGTTCTACAGGACACTTGAATCTAAATTAGGCCAGTCGAACTTTTGAACTCCGAGATTTTTATTTTGTGTTTAATGTCATGTTTAAAAAACATTGTATATTGGTGAAGAATTTAGTAATAATTCGCATAAAGTTTTGGAGAGATATGAAACTAAAACAAATTTCAGGTCAATTTCTTGGTATTATTAGTGAAGATTTCTCCTTACGTTTGCTGAAATCCAATTGATTAGCAGTTCGAACTCGAAAGTACATTGCCTCACTATCCGATTCGGGTAGTGTTTCTAGGTAGATAATTATTACAAGTGTGGGTCCACCACACCCACGACGGGCCAACACCACGCAGTATTCCCGCATGGTCACCCATCCAAGCACAAACCGCGCCCAACGCTGCTTAACTTCAGTGATCTTACGGGAACTGGCGTTTTCAGCGTGGCATCGCCGTTATATATAACTAATTGGAATTAAAAAGTAATTAAAAATCATTAGTATTAATTATATTCTTAAAATAACAGAAATTTGTTTTCAGAGATCTGATTTTCGGCACAATTACCTTAAGCTACATTTTTTCTTTTTTTTTTAATCTGCTTAAACGAAACTGGAACTATATATGTTCTACCACCATACTGTCTTTGGTCCTCTCGTCTTAATTTTTAAAGCTATTAAAAGAGAGCTATACTCTCTTTGGGAAATCGCTCTAGGGTTCGAATAAGGCGATCGATCGATCTTTCAAATGGTCTTTCTTTTTTGCCGGGTAGAGCGTTGAGCAACGGCTGCGAGAGAATTTTTCATGAGAAGGGAGACCGAAAGTGTGAGCGTTTCCCTCGATCGTCAAGTAATATATTCGACGCCCTCGTCATTCGTAGCCCCTTGGTACCGACTCTCTCGTTCTACTTCAACAGGGTGGGTGAACGGGCGGTAGAGTCGAGTGGAGTTGGGGGTTGGGGGTGAGGTTGCTGATGGCGGTAGCAGTGAGTACCGACCCGCCGGACCTGAGCTGCTCCATTTCCGCCCACAATTCCCCAAACCCCTTACATCCTCTACCTATGACACGTTGAATATTAGTGGTGAATGGTAGGATCTCGAGAGAGTGAGACAGAAAAAGAATAATAAGACAACGAAAGATGGGAATGGCTATGCCTTAAGTCGTGACGTATTTACCAAACATATTTGATCTTTTATGTTTTTATAATCTAGATATATGTATTTCCTCACTTACAAAATGATGCAAATTCCTATTTCCGACTTCTACTAACAACTAGAGAATTCCTAAGTTCGTGTCTGCGTTGAATTATTGTTAACTCAAGACTGAACGTTAATGTCTAACTATGAAAGGTTAACAATTTTGCCCGGACACGAACCCTCAAAATATCTAGATATCGGTAAATGTCGGTAACAGAAATCTGTATCCAGAAGTGACCAGCCGTTTTTTCATCACGAAATTCTTTTTTAAAAAATCTTAAGCTTTTATATTCTCAAGAAATTATGAACAATTAGTTATTAATTGTCTGGCAAACATTAAAAAATCAAGCAGGAGAAATCAAATTCTGAATCATGAACAAAGTCGGCACGCTGACTTCATCCATGATTTGTTTTATTATAAAAGGCTCATGAAAAAATTGTTGCTAATTAAAGATTTCAGTTCTTCTTTTTTATAAGCTAATTAAAATTTTTCGGCCAATTTGATTGAAGCTAGTACATACAAAGATGTGCTGCATTGCATTTGTTTCAGAACCAAAGGAGAATTAAGTGTGGTCATGCTCATAATTATTGTTTGTTATTTATTACTCAATTCAATTTTTGGATTTTAAGTATATTATATTGATTGCTTCAATAATTAAATAAATGTTTCATCGCTACGGAAATTAAAATTTTTTCAAAATATAGCTTGAACCTTCTATGGTAGTCTGACGAAAACTATACACTTACAACGTCTTCCTTTATGCCTGGGTATTACCCTCCATTTCTACTTATTCAACTTCAGTGTGATAGCTCTGTCGTCCAAACTAAAAAGATACATAAGTGACATTTTGATGAAAAATGAGTTTTTGGTATCGTTGGATTCGCAAGAGAAAGCTGCGTCTAACTGTGTTAACAAAAATGATTAATTATTAGTATTTATTCCAAAAAACGATTATTTATAAATGAGAAAAGTCGAAAAAGTTGAAAAATACAACATAAAAAGATACACACAGTACTTTGCGCGTCCTGAAATTTGTATAAGGCATGAAATACGTCATCAGCATACAAATCAAAAAGAACCTAAAGAATTTTGTGTCTTTTTTGCCTTGTAAAAGTGACCAAGTGCGGAGCGAATTTACAAAGGAAAGGAGTCGCTTGCCCTTACGTATGTTTTAGCCTTGTGAAATAGCTCGGACTCTGATCGGAAATCCAAGGGAAATAAGTCCTGGCTAAATTCGGCTATGCATTAACGACGATCGTTCAGGTAAGTTCGGAACAGCCGCTGAACACACAGCGTCCCTTACGTATGTTTTGTTGTTGTATTTTGAGGTCGTGCTCGAGCTCTCCGATACAGGCATCGTCCGCAAGTGCCTTTGTGTTCTTTTTGCCTTGTATTTCGGACTTTTCGCGACTAGTAAAAAAACGCAAGTCCATTTTCTAATAGAAATTGTTAAAAAAATCAATGTTTTATTGCAAAATATAAAAGAGCACATTATGTTTACCGAAATAGTGTATCTATATTATTCAAAATTTCATTCGATCTCAGAGTTCTTTGGGCAAACAGTTTTTCTCGATTTCCTCATTTCTAGTAAGATTGGACTTATGTATGTTTTTAGTTTGTACGGCAGAGCTGAGTAGTTTGAATTTCTAACATAAGTAGAAACGGAAAATTCTACCTAGACAATGTCTCACTATCACGCTGTAAGTGGAAAAAGTAATGTTGAGTAAGACGTGCCATTTTTATAATTACATTCTCATCCTAATGAGAAGACATTAATTTCATGTGAAATTTGTCTTCGTCGGTTTTCATCAAATCTCCACATTTTGAGACCCTCGATGTCAGAAAAAAAAAATTTCGAAGGTGTCTTTCCAAAATACTAATCAGCTTGGATTGAGTTTTGGCACACTTTCTTGAGGCCCAAAACATAAAGGTCGAGTTCGTCATCCAACAATTGTTGACAAACAGTTCTGGTTATATCTAGCGAAAATGCTTTTTAAAATATTAAAAATACGCGTTTTCGGATAAACTCTGTAAGATACGAAAAATATGTCAGGGAAAATCTTTTGTTGTGCTTTCTATGAGTTCTGCTATGTATGTGTTTGGTGTAATGGAAGATTGGCATATGTTCAAATTTATTCCTTGCCTATTTGTAGAGATCTTGTGATGTCAAAATTGATTCATCTGCTGATTTGCGTGGTGCCATTAATCACATAAATGATTTTCCTCACTTTTGAATAAGCCTTCTTATTTCTACTATGAGGGTTGTTTGCACAATGTATACTGCAATAATATCATGTTTAGTACAATCAGACAACAGTACGAGGCTGAAGTGCTTTATTTCTTTACCAGATCCGTAATAGAATACTGCAGGTTGGACTGTGCACTGATCATTATTGTAATGATATGTTTGCGCAGCATTTTGTACCACGTACTTGAAGTTTTCAGAGAAATGGAATTGAACTAATACCTCACTTTCTTTCAGATGGGTTTTACGTCTCATCATATATTCTGATTGCTTCTTTGCGATGAAATGATGAGACAATAATTTTTGTAGACTAACACACAGTTCGTCAACGACATTCTCTGCAGAAAGACATTAATTTTTAAGATTGCACCTATCAGTCGACTGCCATACACTATAGATTACTTGAGATACTTCTTGTTCTTGAAGAACTTCATTTATGCAATCAGAAAATTCTTCAATTCCTGGACATGATTCGCATTCATTGAAGAAACAGGCCGGTTTTGGGTTTACAAGTCACAAATCTAATACAATCTCTACCATGTTTAACTGGATTTTCTGAATTTTTCGTCAAATAGTCAACGATCGTCGCATTGAAATTCTCATGAATTGTACATACGCAAACGCTGTGAGTCCCACCAGCTCCAACAAGCACAGACCATCTTGGTCTCAGTTCTGCGAATTTGCTTAAACCAATCGGAGCTTCAGGATTCTGCACTTTGAATTGGTCAAAGCAACAATCGCTTCTGTACCTTCTTTTTCTTTTGCCATCAACTCTCACGGTTACTGTATCCTTCTTATTTGGAATCACTCTGCTATTAATGTTCTGCTGATTTTTTCCATTTTTTTGCTTTCTGAGAAATTCTCTTAGAAGTACCGAATTTGAAATATATTTTACGAATTCGCCAACAATCAGGAGCTACTGTAAGGATGTCAAGCGAAGGGGATCATTTTCCGACAGACTTGGAAATTTTTCTTTCAATCAATTCAGGAGTTCTTCTAATTCATCTTCCCTGGATGATCACTTCCTCATGATTGGACATGATACAGATCGTGCATCTGAATCTATTGCTTCTTCAGGTATCGTACTGTCCAGCGACTTCGACATGTCATCGTCAATGCACTTAGTCGCACTAACCTTCATTTTGAAGGTTTTCTTAAACGCTTATCGATATGCTCATCAATATTTAAAGGATAAGCGCATCTATTTTGCCTAAGTTTCAGCGAGGGAGAACCAGAATCCTTTTGATTAGTCGCCATGGTTCGACAAACGAATAGGAATTTTTGGTTTGTTTGGCCGAATAACGCACAAACGTCGAGCGATCAGGAAGGAAATCACATCAGCTGATGATTGATCACTACGTAGAGAAACAAGAGTTCTCAAATTTAGTCACCAGGCTTGGCAAACGACTGAGAAACGACACACGAACATCAAACAATTTAAGATCAAATGAAAACCAACTTATGATACAAAACTGGTTTGGTAGGGAGTACAGACTTCTGTTACTGAGCCACAACGATTGGAATGAACAAATGGGGAATTCCGTGCGATTAGTGGTAGCTTGGTGGTTTTATTGTAAATGACACACGAACTGAAACGATTGAACGGTAGGGTGCAATAATGGTATGCTTGCGTTTTTAGAAGTCACTCGCTTTTCATTCGCTTTGTACATAGTTTCATGAAAAAAAAATGAAGAAAAAGTGACTTCTGAAAATACAAGAACACGGTTATTGCACCTAAACGTAAAATTGAGGAACAAATTCAGACTGCTGAATGATGAGTAGCTTGCTTGGAAAGAAGACCAAAGTTCTCTTCATGAGCTACCACACGATTGTCATCAACAATGGAAGAATGTTTCTTTATTGCGTTTAGTTGTAGCTTGTTGGTTCGTGGTTAACGGAAGAGGAACGTCGGATAATTGCAGAACAAATGTTAGCCAACATTCTGACCTCAGATTCCTGATAAGCGATCCGAAAACCCCTGAGTAATAATTTCCAAGTCGATCAGGTTGATTAGAATTACTCAAAACTTGATGGTTGTCTTACATCCGGCACATTTGATCTGCCATTTTGGATTATCACATTCTGACTCCAGATACGTAATCAGCAACATCGAAAAGACCCAAGTAATCATTTTCAAGTCTATCGGGCTAATTTGAATTACTCAAAACTTGAAGGTTGGCTAACATCCACCATATTGGATCCGCCATTTTGAATTCTCATATTCTTACTCTTGATTTGTAATCAGCGACCCCAAAAACATCCAAGTAATCATTTCCAACTCGATCTGGTTGATTTAAATTACTCAAAATTTGATGGTTGGCTTATACCCGCCATATTCGTGATGGACGACCCCGAAAGCATCCTAGAGGTAACTTTGAGAACGTTTGGATTAATAGTCGCTTTTTAATGAATGATATTAACGGATCATCCATAATCAACATTTAATTTTACAACATTACTCGCTTGAATTATATCTACAAATTTGCTCAGAACCATCTTACGCTAGCATGCGTATTTTCAGTTTACATCGTGAAAAATAACATTGAAAATAAGCAAATGAAATTTATGGAAATACGATGCGGACTTTTTCCAATTATAAAAACAAGACAATAACAATACTTTTGTTTCAATACCAATGCATATTATGAATTGTAATAGTATAAATTTATTGAAATGATACATTATTCAAGGTAGTTGAGAATAAAATTTAATGCAAAATAAGAAACGAATATTAAAATAATTAATAAAAATAAAATTTGTAATTTATTTTGCAATATCTGAATAAGCAATCCCAGACAGAGACACAGAAATAAATATAATATACATTTGATGTAATAGAGTTGAATATAATGTAGAAAAGATCGCATTTTCGACAAAATCGAGTGCGAAGCATGAGATGCGCGATGAGGATCTGTTCGCTAAAACCAAAAGAGCTTTAACAAAACAGAATTGAAAATCACCAGATTAGAGTTGTCCATGCTGTGACGTTCAAATGTCACATGAAGAAAAAAAAATCATAAAAAATTTTGAATTTTAAACCCAAAACATGAGCTTCCTACGAAACAGTTGAATGCGCAACGAAATAATCAAAGTTCCAACCAAAAAGATGAATTTTCAACTGAAGAGATGAATTTTGTACCGAAAAAGATGAATTCTCAAAAAATACATGAATTTTTAACCTAATAGTGTAACTTTAAATCAAAACGTTTATTTTTCTATCAGGAAAGACAATTTTTAACAAAATATGTGTATTTTAACCAAATGAATGAATTTTTAACCAAGAAGATTAATTTTCTACCAAAAAGACAAATGTTTGAAAAATTACACTTTTCAGTTAGCAAGTTTTTAGGTTTCATTTTACATAAATAATACTTGTATACAATCATATTTATGATGCGTTATGAATATATTTAGGAATGCAAAAACGATTAAGTGCATTTTGAAACTGTAATGAGAATTCAAAACACAGAAAGTGCACTGTTTTGGTTTCGGGCTTACTTCGTTTCGACCGCGCACAGCCGAATGGATGTGATGTTAGTTCAAATAAATATTAATTTTTAACAAAAAATTGAGTAGTTACATTTTAATCAAGGTGAATTAATTTCCAATAAAAAAAATTTTACCAAACAGTTTAATTTTGTGCCAAATAGTTGAATTTTATACAGAATTGTTGAATTTTCAAGCCAAAAAGACGAATTTTCTATAAAACAGTTGAATCTTCAACCGGAAAATATGATTTCTTACTAAAAAGTCATTTTATAACAGAACAGTTAAATTATCAACAAAATAGTTCAATTTTCAGAAAAAAATAATTGCTTTTTAACCAAAATAAAACGAATTTTCAATCGAAATTATGAATCTTCAACTAAGAAAATGAACTTTTAAGAAAGTTGTTCAACTTTCAAGCAAGGAGTTCAGTTTCCAACCTGATAAGATAAATTTTTTAAGAAAAATTGTAATAGTTGATCTCTAAACAAAACAATATTTCAATAAAAAATAAAAAATATTTAGATTTTACGAACACAGACGAATTTTCCAGACAAAAACTTGATTTGTCACCAGAAAAGATAATTTTTCAACAAAAGACATCAATTTTCAACTAAATAGCTAAGTTTTCTACCAAATTTTTAAATTTACGAGAAGAAACTATGATTTTTATACAAAGCAGTTTAATTTTCAACCCGAA
>CAKNXH010001176.1:105669-128505 GCA_932178445.1 Andricus quercusramuli
CATTTTCAACGAAATTGTTCAATTTTTAACAAAAAAATTAAATTTTCCACATAACAATGAAATATTCAACCAAATAATAAAATTATTATCAACCAAAAAAGATGGACTCTTGAACAAAAATGTAATAGTTGACTTTTCAACAAAAAATAATGAAATTTCAACCAAAAAAAGTTGAATTTTCTTATTCGGTTCTATTAAATTAGTTCGAATTCAAATAGGAAAATCAGAAAAAGGGGAAAGACTGTCGCCAGTTATTATAGAAATCAATAGCATCCTGGAAAGTAAGTCACTGCTTCTTATTACTTTTATCCTTTTAACTATACTTATCGATAGAACTTAAAGGGTATTTATGAGGTGAAAAGTTAATTAAACACTTTAAACCATTTTTTATTTTTTAGAGAGTACTCTTGACTTTTCTTAGCATTCCAAACTTAAATCAGCTCTCTTGAAAAGTTTCTAGAATTCAGATAGACTGATACTGGGCACAATTTACATACAGTCTGATATACGGCGCTGCTAGCATATATAGACTCATATTGAATGGAGGCGGAAAAATTATATTATAATTTTCCGCCTGGGTATGTTTAGAAAAAAAATGTCAAAAACTTTTGAACGAAATGCACATCGAGAATTTGCCCGTACAGCGGACAAATTTTTAAGAATATAATTATTTGCTATGGAAGAAATATTATAACAATGAGTCCTATAAGTCCTGAAAATATAAAATTAAACACTAAAAACTGGATGATTTTTTTTGTTGCAGCTCCCGTGGAACCAGAATTCGATTCTAAGAGAAACCCCAGTTTTCTGTATATTAAGAAAGGGAAAACAATTATCAGGAAATCGGAAGTCTTCTTACTTTCATAGAAAACGTAAAATGTTAAGCCTCCTAGGAGAAACAGGATTTTTTTCAGAAAACTCTAATGTTAGAAATTGGGTGAAAATATAAAATTTTCCAATCATTACCTCAAATTCACTATAGCACCTCCAAAATTGATTTCAATACATCATTGCAAATTATTCTAGCTTCTGCGTAGTTACTTCCATAGAGAAATCAAACTTTGCAGCCTGTTAGTAACAACAGGGAACTTTTCAAAAATTTTGAAGTCAGGCGTTGGGGGAAAACACAATTGTTCTTTTTTTGTCTGAAATTCCCCATAACACCTTCAAAATTGATGCCCTCTATTTTAAAAGTGTGAAATTTTAAACTATCGTTTGGAAATGATCGAATTTGTAAGACTGTTAAATCGATGATGTACAATATTGAACGTTCGAATTGAAAATTGTTCAATTTTCAATTTAAACGATTAGGATATGAATCACTTTTTGACATTCACTTATGAATTCTCCAAGTTTACAATTTTTAGATTTGAAGGTTCAAATTTGAAATTTTCCGTAAATGGGAATTTTTTTTTATTGAGTAATAACGAAACCTTCTTTCTAAAGATTTGAGATGCCACCCTCTGTTGCTTGAGAACGTTTCTCATGAGTATGAACTCTAGTACTAATTTTTGTCGATAAAAATGTTGTAAATTATTTCTCATCTATGATACTCAAAGATGCGAAGAATCCAGTATTCTAGTCTGCAATTCAGTTTCACTGAAAAAAACGCAGGAGGGAGACGAGTTTATCAACATCTTTTGTGCTCCCGGGATTTTTGACTTTTCTCATACTTTCGACTTCGCCTTTTTACTCTCAGTCCACTTTGTGCGACATTCTCATTCGAGAAACGTCACGGCTCGAGAGTTTCGGAAGACTGAAAATTCCTTCCGGACTTCGTGCTTTAATTAAGATTTAACGAGAGAGAGAGTCTGCAAGGACGTGTCACTCGAAGACTTTACGAGTTTCGAGTATTCAGCAAAAGATCAATATTGTGAATGATCCCTTTTGCTTTCGCAAAGTATTTAATTTTTGTCTTTCTTGGTCCAGAAATTGAAAACAAAAACAAGCCTCTTAATCAATTTTTATGTTGCGATTTGCAACAAGAATAAAAATAAAATAATTTTCAATTTGTATTGATAACATTTTTATTTAAAAAAACATATATATGTATATATATATATATATATAATATATACTTCCGTATGAAGAAAGAACACTGAAACTTGGATTTGAGATTTGAATCTTCTTCCAATTAGTGGTCGCTTGCTGTTCATGAAATCCAGAAAGTTTTCTTGTTTGTCGAAGCCTATTCAGGAAGAAAAGTCGACAAGGACAAAATAGCGAGGATAACCAAGGACGACAAGTACGATCCGAAAAGTAGGGAAAGCTGCGTTGAAAGCCAGCCAGAGTGATTGCCGGCTCTTTGGGTTTAAAGGGAACAGTAGGGATTTCACTAGTCGAGAAATTCGACTTGAAACGATTCGTGAAGGAAGATACACCCCAGAAAACAGAAAAAATAGGAATCTGTAGTTGCAACGAACGTAAACTAAAACGAAGGGTGCTTTTATCTGCGCTTTCAAGATGAATGAAAAGATTTCTATCAGTAAAGTGAACGGACTCATTGTCTCAATGACTCATTGTATTCAGTAATCAATTTATGGCTTTACAAGTTATATTTACCTCCAACGAAAATTAACTTCACGTTTTAAGATTTACCCACCACATAGGAAATGGTTACCATGTCAACTCCATTGAATCTTGTTTTGTTTCGATGCGAAAAAATTCAACATTATCTACTTGAAAATTATCTGAAACAAAAATACACTTCTGTTTTTTCTGTATTTTCCTTCGCTCCACTGGAAATGTAGTTTTCTTTAACACTTTCCAATTTTTCAAATTAAAAAAAATAGCAAATTTGAGTTGATTTTTATTTTCTCAAAACGTAGTTACAAAATCATGAAGCGATTCTGATTGCAAATTCCTCTTAGAAACATTTACCGACACCTGAAGTTTTGGAGGGTTCACGTCGATGCTAAATTTTTAAAAATTCGAGATAGGTATGGAAGATAATTAATGTGATTTCTGAAGATTATAGGTAAATGTGAAATTTTTAATAATAAGATTGTTGAAAAGGGTTCCTGTCCACTGTTTATTATTCTCACCTTAACCTGAAGCTGTCCAGTATCTTAACCTTTGAATTATTCCCCTATTTTGATAATAATATCTGGCCAATCATTGTCACTGTGAATAAACATATGATGTAGTAGATATCGACCCAAGATACTATACAAAAGAATTTGCCGATATAGTGTCACATTGCCACCCACGCACAGGTAGACTATTTGTTTGGAATACGTGCCCGGCTCGCTTGAAAAATAGATAGCTTCGGTTAAATTGATTATTTTAGGTAGCAAACTTTCCAAGCTTGCAAATTGATTAAATTAGATTTCCGACAAAAACTCAAAATTTGAAAAATATAAGTTTTTTATTCCATTCGAGAGCTTGGAACATTTACTACAGAAACCCATATCTGAAATCTTAAATAAAATTGATGTGATAAGAGCTATATATTTTTTAAGCGAGTTAGACACATATTTCAAGCAAATATTATATTTGTGAGTGGGTGGCACAGTATCTTTCGTTGATTACATGAATGTCAATGAAATCGAAGAAACTTTTCTTCAGGGCTATCGTTTTTTTACGGACCATGTAGATAATTGCTTGTAAATTTTTATCACGAGTAATACGCGGAAATAATATTGTAAAACAATTTTTAGCCCTGGCCAAACAGAAATCTATAAGGTGATGTAATGAATATGTTTCACAACATTCCAGACACCAATAAAGATTTCGTTATTGGCCCATTTGATAATCCCTATGTTTTTGTGTCCAATCATTGTGTTCTTTTTTGTTGAGATTATTGTTAATTTCCTTGTATATCAATTATAGATTATTTTTCACGTCTAACTTACTATGGTAATTTTAATCTTTAATGCAATTTTCCATCTACAATTATTTAAGTGGCGAATCATTGTATGAATTGCCCTATTTATTATTTTGAAAAATTCGGTTTTTGGAAATGTAAGTTTCTGATCTCAATATACGGTTTGAAGATCAAAAAGGGCGATCCGGATAGAGAGGCCGATAGAATGGATGTCCAGGGACCTTCTTTGTAGAAATCGTCCTTATTCTCGCCCAGTTGTCCTCCTCCATCTCCTGGTTCTATACCTCTGCCTCCTATAGCCGTTATCGATGAAACCGTTCGTCTTGCGACCCTTAAAAAGTGACGATAGCGTCTTCTCTTGCCTTCTGGCTCTGTCTTGCCTACGGCGATAAGGCAATGCTCCCATCGACTTTTTCCATCGAACACTGAGAGCAGCATTGGTGAGGAAGGAAAAAGAAGGAGCTCAATAATGAGGAAGTTTCGTCGCCCTCCACTCTTCTTGTCTCAAACTTCTTTCTTTACTCTTTCGTTATAAGAAGTCCGGAGACAGTTGTGCTACTGCACTGGGCGAAATTCGAAAATGCTGAAGGCAGATGCTGGCAAAGGCCTTTTCACATCGAAGCGAATTCAAACTTTCAACTTTCCTCTAATATACACGTGACGATTTTGAGACATTTCTGTGATCTTTCATCTTTCTGAGAAACCAAATTTTAATTTCTTTCTATGTTCAGAAGTATAATTTTTGAATTTTCAGGATATAATAATAGAGAATACAAGATCAACTTGTGCTAATTTGAAAATTAAGTTTTACATTTTGACCCTGATGTTAAGGTATTAGTTTTATGTTGAACTTGATATCGGCAGTTTTCATCAAATCTTCACGTTTTTAAACCGCCTGAGTAAGAAGAAAGAGATTTAGGAGGGTGACTCTCTCTCTCTCTCTCTCCAGTATAGTAGTAGTAAAGTATCAGTCTGTCATCAGACACGATGACTCTCAAAAGAACTATGAAATTGGATTGTGCTTTGGTATACTTTTTCAGGCCCAAAAAAGAAAGGTTACGTTCTTTAACCAGTCTTCTTTGACCAAGGGTTGTAGTTTTGCCCATCAAGAATTCCAATGAAAAATTTAAAATTGAAGTTTTGAGCCAAACGACACAACATATGGAAAAAATGTTAAAGTGCAAAATTGGTTACCTATAGTCTTTCTATTATCCAGGAAAATCATTAATGCTTCCTCTAGGAGTAAGCAAAGTGTTTACGAAATGCACAGAAAAATAGCAGGATCATTTTTTGTTGCAACTCATTTCTTATGTTCTCGAAAGAAGATTTTTTCTCAAAATGAGAATACTTCAAGTGTGAAACTATAACATGAACATTGTTGCATTCCCATTCTCCGAAATCAGTCTCAACTCTCTAATCTCATTTTGTGTTGGCACCTTACGCCGCTACGCGCACGTGGCGCTACAGGTATGGGCAAAACGAGATTGGAGAGTTTAGACTGCTCACCCCAGATTGGAGAGGCCTGGAGATACCGATATTAATATTTTTTTTTATAAAGTTACCTGTAGAAATAATGTCAATAAAATGTTAGAAAAGCTATTTTAGACATTATACATCTTCCCGGGATTAAATTACACCAACAATATCCCATATTTAATAAAAATAAATTTGTCTGCTCTGCAGTTTATATTATATAAGTAAATATATTATATATATTATATATACATATATTAATAAAAATATAATATTATAATATAATGTAATATGTAATATATATTGTATATACAGGGTGTCTCAGACCACTCGTCCACCCCTTTTAAAATCTAAAATACATAATAAAATTAAAAGTTCACCACATCCTTATGGTAAATGGACAGTGCTCGATCGATTGAAGATATTTTCAACTCCTGGCTCCCATCGGAAGTGGCCTATTCAGACAGGAAGTAATTTTCTTAAAATGGAATGACATATTTTTCTTTATCGATTTCGATTCTACGGAAAAAATTGAGTAACTTTTCTAGGAAACTTTTTTTCTTAATCGTCGTTTTCCACCCGAAAATGCCTTCCGAAATGTAACTGTTCTCCTGAGCTAGAGAAGTGCAAAAGGCGCATAGCGTCTGAGACACCCTGTATATAATATAATATATGATATGTATAAAAAATAATAACTGTTATTGTATACAAGTATTATTTATGTTACACGAAAACTGAAAACTTGCTTAACTCAATTTTGAAGAAAAATGGCGCTTATGTTGTTTTTATATATATTATATATATATATAAAATATATGATATATATAATTATATATTGTAATAATATAATCATGATGTAGCTCTAAGAAGGTAGTATAAGGTCTAAGGTCTAAGGTCATGGCCAAGGTTTAAGAAGGTAGCTCTAAGAATGAATCCAGAAGCGACTGTTGTCACCTTCAGTGATTGTGGCCGCTTTGTGTGGCTAACAGCGGTAAAATAGGAACTCCAAACTACACTCTGCTCCTAATTTTGTACCTACAACATCAGCGCTGAAGATTTCAGACATCGCATTATATTAACTTCTAACATCCTTATACATCATTCACTTGACTTAGTCCGTAACTATGGTGAAAAACCGAGTTCACCCGAGAACAAGATTAAAGAATAATAATAATAATAATATATCAGATCCTCGGTGGCTTAGTTGGTGAGGCGCTCGGACCTCACCTTAGAGGTCCGGGGTTCAGTCCGTGAGCCGGTACCTCTTGACATTTTTCTATGTTCCTTCACCCAGGTTCTAGTGGTTCGGATCCCACCTTAAGCTGTAGGTACCCCCATCATGCACTTGACTGCAAACCAGTCCATGAATGATGGGGGTAAAAACCAGGCTTTGCCCAATATGTCAAAGAACACGCTCTTATCAGATAACTTGATTGAATTATAATAATGCGTCCGTGACTGATAATATATACCGGGATAGCCCCGGGCATACTATTCAATAAAATCTAACTCTAACCAAAAATGCCTTCGACATATTGGGCTGTAACCATATTAAGCCCGAGACATTAATTATAATATTATATAATAATATATTAATAATATATATTATATAAAATATCATATTATTATACATTTATTATTTATATTTATATGCAACTACTCTTGCTTATAAGAATGAATCTTGCCCAGGTTGATAACATCTAATATGGATTTTTTAAATTTGTTTCAAAAACTTCTATAATGTGATTCATAAAAAAAATCATGATTCATTTTATCACGAATATTTCTTCCCAAATTACTTGGCCAACTTTGATTTTGCAACTCCATGTAGTTGCACGTGGCAGTTTTTTTTCGTCACAGATGTTCTGGTGGAATTTCATCTTTTTTGTAATTGAAAAAATTAGAGAGGTGTGCTCAATAATTTTAATTAAATTGCTAATTTACTGAATTTGAAGAATTGAATTAATGGGTTGGATAATCTTCGTTAAAAATTAATCGAATTGATTAAATTGAATTATTATTTAATTCAGTTCAATGGAACATCATTTTTCAATTAAAATTTGGATTGGATTTTTCAATTTCAATTCAAAATAGAACGGGTAGCTAGGTTTGCCGAACCTGATCGATACATCATTTTCTATTATATTTTACAGAAATATATTTTATTTTCTTGACATTTTTTTTCTTAACAATTATTCAAGATATCGAAAATTCCTGCAATGTTTATTAATTGTGAATTTGTTGCTACTGACTTCTCACTAGAATCAGAATATAACAACGTTCATCTTTGGAAGACTGTGGCTTCGAATAAAATTAACTAAAAATTAAATGATTGCAAATAAAAATCATTAAAGCTTCCTGGCTAAAACAGTTTTAAATTTGAAGCATTTTAAATAAAATAGTTTTAAATTGAACCTGAGATGGTTTGAGTTCTGTTGAGAGGATGGATCAATGACTTTTATGGGCCCTTGTGGAGAGTTGTGCTTAGTGGATATGGTTGGGGTAAAGCGTATAGATCTTCCCATAGATTTATTTTCAATTTGTGTGTTTATGTGTGAACTATGATGGAGGATGACTTTGTGAAGCTCTCTACTTAGGGTGATTGCTAAGTAGATTGATCCGCGACCCAGATCGGAACGGTGTTGTAGGACGCCTATTTTGTTTCAATACGCATCTTGCGACTTCTAAGTTGACCTACAATCTATCCCTTCTCATATGTGAGGAGCTTACTTTCAAAAGGGCACATATCCACTTATGGTCTTTGTTGGGAAATCGAGAAAAATGCTTTACAGCATTTATAAAAGAATTGGGTTTTCTGGGTTCCTACATTCTTTTGGTCCTAGGCCACGTACCCAATTACCAGAAGTTTGCATTCTCCTTATCTCGTTATCTGATTATCTCATTATCTAGAGACTGGATGCTCTTTTGGTGGCAAAGCAAATGTTCAACTCACTTTCAATAAAGGATAGAAGGCTTTTTTGGAGGAAACTGATACATAGGTTGATAGGGCTTATCCTAAGGATATGATTAACGCAAAAAACAAAAAAATTTGAAAAGTGGAGTTATGCCCTTTTGAAAGTAAGCTCCTCATATATCCCTTACTTACCATTAAAATATAAATTCCTTAATTTCCGGTAGCGCACCGAGACCAGGACCAAACGAGTTTACGCTTACCCTGAAAGAGACTTGGCTTAATGGCATACTGGAACAGCCCCATGTAGAAAAGTTCGTACAAAAATCCAACTCGAAAACAAAACTGCCTTTGTCATGTTAGGCTGTAACCATCTTAAGTCTGAGCTTCTCTTTTTTTTTAATTCAACAATTTTAAATTGATTCACCAATAATTTTGTTGAATATTGTGTGCATGTAAAAACAGTCTGGTTGCATTGTCCAGAAAAAAGTAAGTGCTGATTCCCTTTCACTTGATCTCAATTTTTTCTCTTGATTCGAGAATTTTCGAGAATTTTCGAGAGTAAAGGCAGCTTAAAAATTCATCGAGCCAAGCGCTGCTTCATTTGGTGATTAAATTAGAAGCTTTAAACAATTCCATGTATATAAGCGGACAAAATGAAACAATTTCATTTAAATGTCGTCATAATCAAAATTCATTTTATTTTGTTACCAATTGCTTTAACCGCATCAAAATTTAGGGGAAAAAACATGTTTGTTCTAGAAATTTTAGTAGAAATAATAGATGATCTGAAAAATGTAGAGAGATGCTTCCGGGATTTATAAAAATGTCTGCAAAGTTAAAATTATGATGAAAAATTAGAATTCTGTTCACTTGGCAGACATTTCCTCAAATTGTACGAAATTCTTGTTCAATTTACAGACCATCCATTGTTGCAGACAATCATTTCAAATGTAGTTCGCGCTTGATAACATTTATATTACAGCCTTCAGAAGATGTCACGATGTCAAACAGTAGTCAAAAAATGTCTGCTGAGCGATTAAAAAAAACCTTCGTATTCTTAAAAAAACATTTTGAATCATGAAGAAGCCTTCTCTACAGAAGATAATTAAAACTCTAATATTTGCTTTGAGTATAAGTTGTCAGATAATTGTTTCTTCCTGTAGAGTGAAATTATACTGATTTCCTAATAATTGCTTAATACAACTCTATTTGAATGGAAAAACTGACATACCAGCAAATAATAAACTCTTTACCTCTTTTGAAAACGGAATGCCTTAAAAGAAAGTTTTAGACGCCGCTCGACACGAAACAAGACGCGGTGAAACAGTAGCAAAAAGTCATGGTAAATTTCGCCAAATTATAATGATTTCGAGGAAGATTGAATTCGGCGAGGAAGGTGGGAAGGATTTTTTTCTCTTAAATTCTTATTAAGGTTCTCGGACTGGCGGTCGACCCTCAGATTTCTCCGGAATTGAGAAGTGCCGTAAAATTCGTGCCACCCTCTTCCCCATTCCAGTCACCTTACGGTCGCTCGTAACCATCGAGTCGAGTTGGGTCGAGTTTGGTGCGGCATCGTGGGGTCGAGTATCGTCGGAGGTTGCCGTGTAATTAGAGAGGCAGCGACGTAATCAGGCACACCCGAGGTATCTGCAGATTGCCCCATACCATACCGCGACGCTCAGAGCTTCTCTCCTCAAACCCTCGCCTTTGTCCCCCTCTGCCACCCTTTCCCACCCTTTCTATCTCCGCCGCCCTTCGCGGCAATTGCTCTACTCCAGAATACAGGTAGTTGCAAGCGAAACGTGTACACTGTAAACCGCAAACTGAGACCTTAAAACTTTCACCATTAATTTGCACGGTAATCTCTTTCACACGTTGGAAAAATGCGTCAGTAACAGGAGCGTAGAAACTTTAATTTAGGACAGGACTCGGACTCACGCCACTATTGACACTTTTTTTCCAACGATGCCACTATTTTGTTACTATTTTCCAAAAAATGACACTAATGCTACTATTTTCTCATATTTGCTTGTTAATTGAATTATTTTCTCACGTTAGCCTTCAAGATTTTGACGATTTCAACGGATTAAAAAAATGTTTGAATTATTTCAAGAGATTTTAAAAAATTGCACTGGATTTCAAAGAATTTAACAGATTTCTAGCAGTTTTGGAGAATTCCAACGTTTTCAAAAATTTTAGAGAAATTTTATGAGATATTACTAATTTGAAGATAATGTACAGGATTTCAAAGTATTTCAAGGAATTTATAGGGATTTTAGCAGACCCAAGCGATTTTATAATTTTATATATTTATATATTTTATATAATTTTATATATTATACAATTTTATAGGATCTACAACAATTTTGAAGATTTGAAAAGTTGAAATGAATTCTGAAGGATTTTAAATATTTCAAGGTATTTTACAAGTTTCAAAGAAATTTCAAGGGATTTTATAAGGGTATCAAATATATGGAGGGATTTCGGTGAGGGTGGCGGAAGACAAGGCAGGGAAGAAGTCTTGATAGGGGAGAGTGTGACCTGGACGAGGGGGGCGGTGGAGAAGTATCAAGAGGAGCTAGGAAAGGTACGCTTTGGAGGGGAGCCGGTGGAAGAGATATGAGAGGATCTGAAAGAGAAGGTGAAAGGGTGTGTGCAAAAGAAGGTATTTAGAAAGAAGAAGAAAGGAATGGTGAAGCCGTGGTGGGATAGGGAATGTAAAAAGATGAAAAGGAAGGTGAAGAGGATGTATAAGAAGTGGAAAGAGGGTAATGCGAGGAGGGAGGAGTACGTAGAAATGAGGAAGGGGTTTAGAGTGATGTGTCAGAAGAAAGAACAGGAAAAGGAGAAAGAGCTGGAAGAGGAGTTAGCAAATGTTAAGACAGAGGGGGCGTCTGGAAGATAATAAATAGGCTTAGGAAGTGGAGGGTGGGGGGCAGCGAGAAGATAGGAAGTGAGGAATGGAGGGAATTTTTTAAAGAATCATTCCAGGGCTCAGATTCAAGGAAGACGGAGGGGGAAGTAGAAGAACGGGGGAAGCAGAGACGGAGGAGTTGAATGACGAAGAGATAGAGAAGCAGATAAGGAAGTTGAAAAGGTCAAATGCAGCAGGGTTGGATGGGGTGTAGAACGAAGCATGGCTGTTTAGTACACAAGAGGTTAGGGAGAGGCTGAAGGAGGTAGTGAAGAAAGTATGGAGGGGCGAGGGATTCCCAGGAGGGTGGAGAGAAGGGTTAATAGTGCCACTGTATAAGAAAGGAGATAGAGATAGGCAGGAAAATTATAGAGGGATCACGCTAATGAATACGGCGTATAAAGTATACGCGATGGTGGTGGCAGAGAGACTGCGGAAGAATGTCGAGGGGAAAGGAATATTGCCGGAGACGCAGGCGGGATTTAGGGCGGGTAGGAGTACTTTCGACAATATCTACGTTCTGCAGCACGTAGTGGATAGAGAATTAGCGAAGCAGGGGAAGAGTGTGTACGCGTTTTTTGTGGATCTCAAAGGCGCGTTTCCGTCCGTGGATAGGGGGAGGTTGTGGGAGGCGATGGAGGATAGAGGAGTAGAAAAAGGCCTAATTGAGAGGATAAGGGAGATATATGAAGAGACCAAAGACAAGGTAAGAGGAGGGGAGGGGATTTCGGAGGGATTCTGGATGGATAGGGGGTTAAGGCAGGGGTGTCCTCTGAGCCCAATGCTGTTTGCGATTTTCATTCCGGATATGGAAAGTAAGCTGGAGGCTGGGGTGGTAGGAGGAGTCAGGATAGGAGGGGTTAGAATTTGGTCACTAGCGTATGCAGATGACATAGTGTTGCTGGCAAATAGCGAGGAGGCCTTAAAGGAGATGATGAAGAGGTTGAGAAGATACCTGGATAAGAAGGGGTTAGAGTTGAATGCGGAAAAGTCCAAGGTTATGGTGTTCAGAAAAGGAGAGGGAAGGGATAAGGGAGGAGAGTGGAAGTGGAAGGGAAAGAAGGTGCAGGAGGTGAAAGAGTTTGTGTACTTGGGCTTCGTGTTTCGGAGGAATGGGGGAGTGGATGGTCACATAAAAGGGAGAGTGAGGAGAGCAAATGTGGTGATGAGGCAGGTGTGGGGGTTGGGAAAGAAGCTATTCGCAGATGATT
Organism: Andricus quercusramuli; assembly: GCA_932178445.1. Classification (NCBI taxonomy): domain Eukaryota; kingdom Metazoa; phylum Arthropoda; class Insecta; order Hymenoptera; family Cynipidae; genus Andricus; species Andricus quercusramuli. The sequence goes on from CAKNXH010001176.1 coordinate 118,008, forward strand.
TTGGACGGAGAATGAAGCTGTTTGATTCGCTAGTGATGAGTGTGCTATTGTATGGAGTGGAGGTGTGGGGGTGGAAGGAAAGTAAAGAGGTAAATAGAACGCAGGAGAGGTATGTAAAGTGGACCCTGGGGTTGGCAAGGAACACGCCTCAGTATATTGTCAGGAGGGAGACGGGGAGAACGAGTGTAGGGATTCTGGCAGGGAGCAGGGCGTGTAAATATTAAGAGAAATTTTTGGAAGAGGGGGGAAGTAGGCTGGTTAGGGAGTGTTAGTGGGAGAAGGAGAACAGGAGAGGGGGTGGGAAGAAGGAGGCTGAGAGGGAAAGGTATTTTAGAATGAATGGACTGCAGATGGATGAAGTGAGAAGGATGCACGAGGAAGGTTTATGACTTGGTTAAGCAAAATGGCATGGAGAGAGATAAGACAGAGGGGGAAGAGAGAATAAGAGAGTCAAGGTTTAACGGGAACTATGTGTGGATTATGCCAAGGACAAGAGCGCAATATTTATGTGTGAAAGGAGAGAAAGGAAGTCAGGAACTTATAACGAGGATGAGGTGTGGGTGTATGGAGGGTTTCAATAGGTTCTGGCTCCCTCGGGAGAAGAGGATATGTGAACTGTGTGGAAAGGGCGATGCAAGAGTGGAGCACTGGTTGGAGGAGTGCGTGGAGGTAGAAAGAAGTGAGATAAGCATGGAGGCACTGTTGCATGAAAAGGGGGAAAAAGGGCAGTAGCATTGGTGAAGGGAGTGTTGGGTAAGATGGAGATGAAGAGAAGGAAGGAGGAAGAGGGATGGAGACGGAAAGATTGTAAATAGGAGAGAAAGTAGATATAAGTAACATGTAAATATTGTAAATAGTAGATGAAGAGTAGGTATTAGAGCGAAAACAGAGGTTGGCAAGCGAGGCAATGCGAAAAAGTAGGGACATGCGTGCGAGGCGAGGCGAAGCGAGGAATGCAAGGCGATAAAAGCGTGCGACTTAGAGATAAGGAATAGATGGATGTTAGTCTTTAAGGGTTAGTTTTTAAGAAAATTCTGTAAAAATGGAAGTGTAAGCAAGTCAATTTTTTAAGGTCAGCAGGCTGAAAAATAAACGTTTATCTATCTATATATGGAGGGATTTCAAGGGATCTTAAGGTGTTTAAAGAACAAAGTGTACATATTTAAAAAGATTTTGAGTAATATTATGAGTTTCTAAAGAATTTTGTAGGATTAAAGAAATTATAGGCCCATAGAATTTTACAATATTTGAGTAATTCGTACAGGGGTTTAAAATAAATTGAAATGTTCCATAAGATTATAAGGATTTCCTATAGACTTCAATTAATTAAAAAAAATTGGAGAGTTTTCCAGATATTTCAGAGGGTTTAAACAGAATTCAAGCGTTTTTGAATGATTTCAGTGGATTTCAAAATATTCGAGGGATTTGAAACCTTTTAGGGTATTTCAAAAGATTTCAAGAGATTTTAAGGGGCATTGTCAAATTTTATTAGATTTTATGAAGTTTCAGAACATTTTAAAGGATGTAGAAGAGTTATTCAGAATATCAATTATATTAAAAAGATTTCAAGAAATTCCAACACATTTCTAGAGAACATTAAAACTAACACGAGTTTTTAAATGGGAAAAGGTAAGTTCCAAAAGATGGGGAAAACGAATACTTGTTATGAAGCCTTTATGCAATTAGTTGCAGTATATTCTTAAGAAATTTTCAAGGAATAAATTCCACTCAATAACTTTTAATTATGTCTCCTCCAACCCTTTAGTATTATGCCCGGAAAATTCGTATTTTTCATGAATTTTACATAAAACTGCGATTTTCCATTTTTTGGTGCATTTTTCGGGCATAATACGAAGGGTTTGTTAATTTCAAAAACCAGAGATACGGGTTAATATTAACCAATTTGGTTCAAACTTGGAGGGAATATTTGTATTTTGGATAAAGAATTTTTACCTATTTTAGAAGTCGTAATGTAATATTTTGCTGTAATCCAAAGCTGTAAGTTGTTGTTATTTAACAAAAATAATGTTCTAAGCTTCGAAGCTATTACCGGCTTTTAATAATTCTCCATTCTGGTAGAACAATTAGTGTAAAAAATATAGTCGGGGCGTTATTCGTAAGATAGGATACCTAGGTATCGGAGAAAAAACGGAGTTTCTCCTATTTTATTTTTTATAGGTCTTAAGATGGGCCATTCGACATATTTTTTAAATACAAAATTTATGACCTTTTCAATATATATATATATATATATATATATATATATATATATATATATATATATGAACTTATATATAAAAAAAGCTCACGGTCGTGAGACGTGGTTACAGCTGAAATTTTACCGCGATTTCTCTGAGAGTGGGTGCAATTTTTCAGATTGGCATCCGTTCCCGGCGAAATCCTGCGGTTGTTCTTATGACAAACTTTTAGTTATACATATACACTACCGTTGGAAATTGTGCGCACGACTCGTGTGAACGCTATTAAAAATCACTGCTGACTTCGAACCACGATATTTCGGCAAAAAAAGATTTTCTCAAATTTTCTATCCCAAATTCAACTTTTTGCACGACCTAGGAAAATTTTTTCAAAAATATGAAAATTATACGACATCGAGCCTGAAATCTTATCTTTAATTTAAGCCAAGAAAACTTGAAAAATCTTCATGGGTGCCCGAGATATGATTTAAAATGTTCAATCGTATTTGAGCTCAATTTTAATCGACGATCACGGTTCTCGGCTGGTCTGCTGCTCGTTTCCTTCGTTGAGGCAGGATCGAAATGGCCACGCACTAAGATGGGGCCTCTTATACTTTTGGTTCTCTTCATTAGTAATTTTTATTTCAAATTATGGTGAATGAAAAGAAACATTTATTGTTATTTGTGATTGTTGACATTTATTTGAATCTAATATTATCTCCATATTAAAGAATAGGACAATGTCCACTTAGGTGCCACCTCTGTGCGTGGCCTATTCGGTCCTGCCTCAACGAAGTAGGCGAGTAGAAGACCAGCCGAAAACCGCGATCGTCGATTAAAATTGATCTCAGATACGATTGAACATTTTTAATCATATCTCGGGCACCCATGAAGATTTTTTAAGTTTTCTTGGCTTAAATTAAAGATAAGATTTAAGGCTCCATGTCGTATAATGTTCACATTTTTGAAAAATTTTCCTGGGTCGTGCACAAAGTTGAATTTGAGGTAGAAAATTTGAGAAAATCTTGAATTTTTTTTTTTGAACTTCTCAAGTACTGTACTATTTTCAGAATGTGGAAAAAATATTTGTTGGGTACCAATAGACGTGGAATTTCATGAGCTTTCCAACTGTTTTTTGAAAAATGTCCTATCTCTTTTTTTCGCCGAAATATCGTGGTTCGAAGTCAGCAGTGATTTTTACTAGCGCTCACGCGAGTCGTGTGCACAATTTCCGACGGTAGTGTGTGTATATATATATATATATATATATATGAACTTTATGCATAGGTGTCAACAAAAATTTCAACTTGAGACCAGGCATGGGATTTGAAATGAAATTGATTCAAGTTATAAAGTTTTATTACTTCATAATTATTTGTCGTACATTTTATTGGGAAGCGCAATATCATTTTTCTGCACCCACGTAATAAGACCTTTTTCTGATCGACTAATCATGTTTTGCAGCCCGGAGAGTAAGTTAAGCGTACAACCTGAAACAGCGAGCATTCCCTGATTGCTTACTGAATCGATACTGCTCCTGTTTTCCAGTGACCGAGTTACTTACCGTGCGTGTACAGTTTTCAGAGTAATGGAGCAAGATAAAAAGAGAAAAGCCAGAAGGGTCGAAAGGACGACGCAGGAGCTCGAGTCTCCCGCATACGATGTCCTTCCAACCGCGTAGAAGGGATATCGTAGGGTGGAACGAGTTTCCACCCTTTCGATCGTGAATCTTCGGATCCTCTTTATGTTCTCTTTTGAAAGGGACGTAACTCAGCTCGTCAACCGTATCGAATGACCAAACCACGTGAGGGCTCGACATGACTCAACTCTTTCTTAAAATCAGCCTCAGACATAGGCAAAGGCAGGATAAAAAATGTAGGAAACTGGAATAAGATGGAAAAGGGGGAATACTAGAAAAGCCGACATCGAATATGAAAAGCTTCATCTTTTGTCAAGAAAAATCTAAATAAGGTTATGATTCCGCAGTCTTGTTTTACACTACTTATTTTCTTGTCCTTAACTTAGAAGTGTTTCTTTTTGGGTTGAGACAATTATCGTTCATAAGTAAAACCATTTGCATTAACCCAGTATCTTATAATGAGTGACTATACAAAACTTTAAAGCTTCATCAATATCTACGAGTCGAAATGATATGGTATTATCTCGAAGAGTTCAAGTAGAAAGGTTCTGTTTCGAATATGGCGCTGATGCGCCATATAATTCACATATCAAGTCACAAGCTTCCAAATTTTGCCAACGAGATAGAATTATTTATTTGGACACGTCGATGTTTAATTTGTATTATTATCATTTTATTCTTATTATGATAGCAAAAATTATTAACATATTTTGAGTCCCTAAAAGCAGACAATATTCCTGCCTAAAATTAAGATTTCTTTCGGTGCACACTTCTCACAAAAAATCGTCGCTGATATTGAAGATTCACAACATTTGCATTTAAAAACAAATCTTCAAATTTTTCAAAGCACGTGCAAACTTATACTCATCACAATCAGTCCACAATTATCATTTGAAATCAGTCTAATTATTCAGATTTTATTTCTACCCACAACTTTGAGTTCCAGAATAAAATCTTTTTATATTAAAATTGTTTGATATTGAATTCTTTCACCATTGGAGATAGATTCTAGTTCAAAATGCATGAAATTAGAATGCTGCGTAATTTCATACTATTGATTCGCAAGCGCTTCTGATTTGAGATTTTGACACTGTGAACATTTAAATGATACATTCTTCAGTTATATGAGGTCAAACAGTTGAATAGGCCGATTTTACCCCTTTTAGCTTTATCTTGTACTTTTATCCAGGGTTCTTGACGCCAAAAGAGAACGGGAATGATGTATTATCATCAAAAAGCAGCTCGGAAAAGTAATTGTATATGGGCACATGGACACACTGATGCTATGAAAAATAGCATCAGTCAATTCGACCAAAAAGTACTACTTTTTTGCCTTCTAAAAGACAAACCGATCTTCTCCCTTATCACGGAACAATGTGATCCCCAAAATAACTTTAACATAGTGTCCGACCACGGATAATTACTGAAAACCGATTGAAAACACTGCAAAGATTTGTAAACATGAAACTAACTACATTTCAAGTTCCTTTTTTTGACAAATATTAACTCAGAAAAAAATGGTTTCTCATAAATAGATATTCACAACAATAAAAATGGACAGCTCTCATCCCATCTTATCTCATCCTCATCTGTTATGATATACTCAGAATTTTTCGAATTATCTCAGCACAAGATTAACAAATATTTGTAAAGTCCCTGTTCTTCAAATTCGTATTTCACCTGTGGGGGTGGTTTGTCGGAAATTTTGTTACTTGGAATTGGAATGGAAGCTTCTAATATGTCTCCTAAGGGTTTAGATTTTTCTTGTACCTCTTCCCTATTCCTTTACACAAACTCCCACGCACTTACTTGGTGGTGGGAGGGGGACCTACAGTTTAAGGTGGGTTCCGAACCACCAAGAGCAACAGCCTTAAGTACTTAGAGAACCTTTTTCTCTAGAGGTACCGGTCCCACGATTCTCCGGAGATGAAAAACTCCTTTGCTAGACTAGTTTTCACCGCATGGGCCACCGATGCTCTTCCAGAGTGCGAGGCGGAAATCGAACCCGCAATCCGACGGAGTGGGTCCAAAGCCTACGCCTTAACCCCCACGACCATCGTCCCACTCTTTTCTTGTTACTTAAATAAAAAAAAATATAAAATTCAGACAATTTTCCCCGTGAGAGTGATTTTTCGTATGTGTTCGAACCATATCCTTTTTTGCATTTGCCTTGAAAAAGAAATTAGCTGTTCGGATGGATCTTCAGAGAAATCCTAGCTTGAGAAAATTACACGGAGAAAATTGATTCATTAAATTTTACCCAGTTAGTTCGGTAAATGAAGAACATCACTGCATTTAGATAAAGTTCATAGTTATTTTATGACTCAATACAAAACAGAGATATAAAAAATAAAAAAGAGTTGTGTAAAATCACAATTCCAAAATTGAAAATTCTAATATGTAATAATTGATATGAGGATTGTATTAGGTTCATACCAGCATATTGTAAAATAACGAAAGTAATGTAAATTTTTATCAAATGAATGATATAAAGTTTAACCTTCTGTGATATTGAGTATTCACTTCAGAGGAAGTATATATTGTAGAATTTTGTCAGAGATTTTCACTTTTATGTTTAAAGCGAAGTCCCCCGTAGAAACTTAAAACAAATTTACATTCAAATAATATTGTAGGATCTTAGAAAAATATTACTTGAATATTACATCAATACATATTACTTATCTGGTTGCTAAATAAAAGTAGAATATATTTAAAATTGAGGTGTACAGAAATGGGCGACGATAAAACATCACAACGGCACTGTATAACTAACTTCGAGGTCAGTTTCATGTATTATATTAAATTCGGTTTTTTCACTTCAACCACCAGCTAACTTGACCGCTGAGGAGGAAACGATAGACGTTTAAATTTGTTTAGCTACTGAGGCTTTTGATTCAAAAAAGTTCAATTTTCAACATTGAAATATGTGAATTGTTTAATTTTGAACAGATTTAGAATCGTCTTACAAAATCAATTATTCTTCAATTTTTAACAGTTGTACTGTAGTACAGGTTTAAAAATCAATAATTTATTTATTCTTACAGTTCATTATTATTAATATTATTATTATTGATTTTGTTGTAAATCTTGTTCTTGGGTGAACCCTGTTTTTCATCATAGCCACGGACTAAGTCAAGTGACTAATGAGATGAGGATGTTATAAGTTAATACGATGTCTGAAATCTTCTGCGATGATGTTGTAGGTACAAAATTAGAAGCATTGTGTAGTTTGGAGTTCCTATTTTACCACTTTTATCCATACAAAGTGGTCGCGAGCGTTGGAGGTGACAACAGTCGCCTTTGGATGTTTTCTCAGAGATTCTTTTCTTCCTTTTCTTTCTTTTCCTTCTTATTATTATTCAAATGGGCCCACCATCCATCCCACAGTTGCTGATGACCTAGTACCTCGCTACTAAACACGGTCGCTAAATGCCGCAAGTGATTAGTAGATTCGTTGATTTTAGTCAATCAACACAACTTCACAAACGCACACAGACATAAAGATATAGAAAAAAAGGTCAAAAATTGAAAGTAGAAAAGTAAAAGTCGAGAATTGAAAATGTGTTTATCATAGTCATCTGTCGTGTAGGCGGGATGGCCACAGAAGGCGATTTCACCCGCTTCCATTGTTCACTCCCAGAAAACTCTTGACGATGCGGCACGTGTTCAGCAATACTACCTTCTGAATTAGATGCAGTGAATTTCGAGCCCCCAGTTCTTCCAAGATTTGCACGCACCACGCACGAGCATTCCCCGTGGAGATTACGACCGGGTGGATGGTGACCTTGTTCACCCTCCACACGGTCAGGATCTCCTGCTTCAGCTCCTAATACTTCTGGATCTTCTCAGTATATCGGAACCTAATGTTGTTGTTAAAGGAAACGCTTATGTCTATTATACTCACGTGTTGATCACGTTTATCTAACCAGAGGACATCTGGACGATTGTGTGTGACATTGTGTATGATGGTCAGTCAGAATAGTCCTGTCCCAGTAAAGAAGATGGTGTTCGTTCTCTAGTACTTTAACTGGGCTATATTTGTAGTAAGACTCAAATCTCTCTAGTAAACCAGTGTTCAGGGAAATTCCTTGGTGAATGATCCCATTAACATCTTTATGTCTGCGCATGTATTCTTGCGAGGCAAGCATCATACATCCATCAATGATGTGCTCGATGTTCTCATTGGGATTTCCACAAAGGGGGCATCTGTCAATAACTGCCGCCATATTGAGGATGTGTTTTTGGTAATTCCTCGTTTTGATTACCCTGTCCTGGATAGCAATGACAAATCCTTCCGTTTCCAGAAAGAGTTCTCCCCTCCTTAACCAGAGGTTTGAGGCATCACTATCCACGCAAGGAAAATCTAGTGTTTGACAGTGAGCACTGAGCAGCTAGCTGTTCAGCGTTGAGATGTCCGATGTTCTGGAAATCAACAGTTGCCAATTTTGAGGGGGCATACAGGTCAACTCTACAGACGTAGTTGTAGAGTGAGATGTTAGTCCTGTTTTGGAATTATTCGCGCAATTGCGTTACCTGAGAGTCACACAATTGACAAACATCCAAAATCCCTCTGCCTCCAAGCTTGCGCGGCAAAACTATTCTCTCTACAGCTGTCCTTTCATGGTGCTTTCGGTACCCAGACATTTTCACGCGGATGATTCTGTTAAGCCTCTAGACGTCAGTCATGGACCAGGGGACAAAACCAAAGAGTATGTTTGGAAATGAATGGAATGAGTGTTAATTGCCTTTGTGATGTTCTTCACACTGAGGCCAGACGCTAAAATCCTGCTAAGGCTACCCGAAAAGGCAGTCTCAAGCGCCATTTTAATTGCAGAATGGAGCGGACCCTCACCTGCAATATGCCAAGGTGCCTGTACGATTCTTCATCAGTCATCGCCTCAATCAGAGTGTAGTCGTCCAGTATCAGTGGAGAATTTCTCTTTCCACGGGAAAATGCAGTTTTATGCATTCTTCCAAACCCAGAGACATCCTGATGTCGTAGGAGAACTGCAGCAAGATATTAAGTAGGCTATTCAGTTTCGACTCTGAGCTTGCACCTTTGAAACCTTTTTTCACCTCTGAGCATACACCTTCGTATCCTCCATGTAAGGAGGTGAGTGAGTTGAGACTCATCCACTTTTATCTTAATTTGTAACCCATAGGACGTGTTGGTGAGTGTCCGAATTAGTGGGTTTAATGCTAAACAAAACCATAGTGCGCTGAATGAATTATCCTGGAAGATTTCTCGTTTAATGGGCAAGGGCCAAGTATCCCTCATCATCCCACGACTAAAACATTCAATCCTTGTGCACCACGTGTGTATAGCGTGATCTAAAAATTGGATAACGCTCTGACAGATCGTATATGTTTCAAGGACCTTAAATAAATAATCGTGGGGTATGGAGGGAAACGCCTGTTGGTAGTCAATGTAGGACATGTCCAAATTGCGTTGATGGTGTTTCGCATGCAATACAGCCACAACGTCAATCGTGGCTTGGTCATTGCCACCACGGGAGCCTCGATAGCAACCTTTTCGTTCTTCGGAGAGGACGTTGTTCCTCTAAAAATATTTATAGACGAAGCCAGAAATGATAGCCGTGAAACACTTATAGAGGGCCGAGAGGCAGCTGATTGGTCAGTAATCACTAGGAATGCCAGCATCTACCTTTTTGGGTATCTTATACGTTACGCCCTCCGTCATAAAAGAGGGCAAGTCATCTGAGTTCTTCAAAATACTTTGAAGGGTCCCAGTAAGAGGGGGGTACAGAACCTCCGGGTATTTGAATCAGGGGCTGTGCACCCCATCCACACCCGGCGCTTTCCAGTTCTTAGCCATCTTTAGAATACGAGTCACATCGGAGACTGAGATGGATGGACTATTCAGCCTAGGCAGCCGTGCAACTCTGTCCTTTTCTAGGCGGAGCCACGTCGTGTATAGTTGACTTGACTTATAAGTACCTCAGATGTTCGACCACTATCTGACCATTTTCTCGGCCCTAGGTGCTTCACAATAGCTTGGAGTCTTGCTTTTGCCATCTGCAAGTCCGAAAAAGAAACGTTTTTCGTCTGCTACAAAAGACCTATTTTCATTCTTTCTCGTTATCGCTCTCTTAACTCGTCGCAGTCGCGCTGACAGGACTATGAGCCTCTGTTCAAGATAGTGAACCACTTCGTCCAGGTTCGTAGATGTTCTTGATCTGATGTCATGTGAGCAAAGGATCTCCTTCACGTGGCGAGTCAGTCTCTGAGACCGATTGCCCTTTCGAAGTTGTTAAAACCGTCCCAGTTTTCCTCTTATTCTACTAATTTCGCCTTAAAGCCGAAATTACCATGGACGGTCTGACATCTTCCTTGGGGCATAGTTGGTAGTAGCCTGGCCTCTCAGTTTTATGCTCCTCATCCTGGCACAAGCGACCCCAGCACAATATGCAAGAGTCTGTACCTGCAGCAGTGTTCACAGATCGTGGGAGCTGGCGACCCCCACCACGACTCCCGTGTGGGAGCGACACACGTAAACGCCGCGCGTCGGTGTGTCCCCACTCCGTCACTTGATTCCACGCTCCGCGGCAACGAACATTTGTCGGCTGGGATGATTTCACTGTCTCCTTCGTGCACTTTCGTTTGATTTCGGTGGCGGCCACGAAGATGGGTTCGGCGTTGA
>CAKNXH010001176.1:133505-229520 GCA_932178445.1 Andricus quercusramuli
CTCGGCAATCCTCGGCGTCAACGCCGAACCCATCTTCGTGGCCGCCATCGAAATCAAACGAAAGAGCACGAAGGAGACAGTGAAATCATCCCAGCCGACAAATGTTCATTGCCGCGGAGCGTGGAATCAAGTGACGAAGTGGGGACACACCGACACGCGGAGTTTACGTGTGTCGCTCCCACACGGGAGTCGTGGTGGGGGCCGCCAGCTCCCACGATCTGTGAACACTGACCTGCAGCAAGCTCATATCCCGCTGCAAGAACAGAAGCAGTATCTCGGTGTTTAAGCCGCCAACCAACCGGAGACGGGCCTTGTTGACTTTAAATTTCAGCAGACCTTTTTTCATAGATAAATCTTGAACTGCGAACTGTAGGATGGCATCAGTGAAGCACACCATGGGACGCAGTCTTTCCTCATTGAGCTCTGTCGACCATGGGACAGTCGCCCTGCTACATCCCCCAGATCCGGCTACCGCTCGTCTGTAGCGTCTCGTGTCACGGGTATATGAACCTCCTCTTCTATCGCATCTGTGGGGTACACTATAGGTGATGCTAGTTGTTGTTTCACCTGTTTTTCGATGTTACTTATTTCGACTTTGGATATAAGGTGGCGCCGCCTAATGGATGCTAATTGATCAGCAATATGCTATTCAGTCACTCTATGGGCCAGCTCGGGATGAAGACCCAAGAATAGATGATGTTGTTCGCCCCTGACAGATCCGCCGCGTGCTGTTGCCTGAAAGTGACATCTGATCACGTTTCCATTCATTTCCGGCGTCCACATAAAACTTTCTTTGGCGGAATGAATTCGCAACCTCTGATCTTATCCGGTTGATGGTATCTAGGAAGGAGGTTTCTATCTATAATCTGACGCCTTCGCTGTTCAAGGTCTTCTTCTGTTACTGTTCTCATTTCCAGGAAATTCACTACAAAGTTTTGGCGACAGACCATCCTGTCGAGAGATGTTGTGATCGCTACTGTCTCGTGTTAACATTGGCAGCGCATCAAATACTCATCATGATGGGTTTGCAAGTTGATGCGCTGCGGCGGCATTTACGTGGAAGTGGTCAGCTGGGGGATCCTACCGAAACATCTTCCGCAGGCTCAACTGATGTCCTGCTGCTTACCGCTTTTTGCCGATGTTCTGGCTGGACAGTAGCCCTTTCAGGTATCTCGGTGAGATCTACCCATCCACCCCGTAGCTCACCACCACCACCTTGCATGCTGCCTACCACCAGCGGTGGTATCAGGGGCGCCCCGGCGATCCTCGGGAAGCGACCACCGTTGTGACAGGGTAAAAATATAACCTGTCACTTGTTGTTAAGGAACAACATAACCTCCCGACTGTCACTGGATAAATAAACGTCCTCTTCATGTGATAGTTCGGAACGAGGGTCGCACTTCACAAGGGTACTTTTGGCACAACATAGATTTATGTATTTATGTATGTATGTATTTGGCTTCGTAGCACTGATACGTTGAGTAGTGGAGAATGAGAAATTCCAGTAGATCTTACACTGATCATTCTTCACAACGGACTCGAGTTTCCCCTGGGCGCATGGCAAGACGTGCAATAGATTAACACCATAGAAGTTCATAAGATGGTAATATAACGCTCTTAGAGCCGCATTGTGTCTCTATGTACCATTGTACCCATAGCGTGCATATTTTTAACATCCACTGAGAACATGTTCGAGTGTTTCTGGCTCTTGCTTGCACGCAAGGCATTTGGTATCGCCTACAGGTACATTTATTATGCGTTTGCGGTAAACTAAGATGTCTATAATGCCGTCTTGACAGGCAAAAAGAAATTCCTCAGTCTCCGATCTCAATCCAGCAGACTTGCGAAACATATTGGACAGACCCATCGAGAGCTCTTTTCTACGTATGATTCCGTACAATTTATCATGAAGGGGCTTGTCAGCATGTTAGACAAGGCTAGGTCATGTGTAGTGCCGCTGGAATCAAATGGGAGTGCAAGCTCCTCTGCGGCCCTCTTTGTGGCACGGTATAGAAACGCCGCAACATTGGCAACTTCATGTTGATGGACGATTCGCATATGAAAATCTGTGCTATTTAGAACTAAGCACATAAAATACAGTCCACATAAAATAGAAATTGGCCGTTATGCTTTCGGGGAAGCAGGTTTAGAAATGTTGGGAACTGGGTAAATAAAAGCCTTTTCCCAGATATCTAGGAAGATACCGACCTTTAGGGAAGCATTATAGATATGTAAAAGAATAGAACAGATAATTGGAAGGGCAAGTTTAATAATTTGTATTGATATTCCATCAGTTCCAATGGCATTCGATTGGATTTCAAGTGTTTTTTCCAAAAGTATCTCAGGTGTTATGTCATCGAAAAAGAAGTCAGAATCATTACATGTTGAGTTAAAAGGGGTAGTGGAAGATGATGATAAGTCTGGAACTGGGAATGTAAAAAAAGTTTTTAAAAGGCCATCAGGCGGGAAATTACTATAAATGGATTCGTGCTTGGGCGGGATTAGGTATAAACGTCTAAGCAGATGCCAAATTTCCTCTTTTCTGTCTCTATGTGCAATCTCATTATAATTGTATTGATTGAACGCATCTCTAATCTTAGTTTGAACTAGGTTCCTGAGTTTACGAAATTGAGCTAGTATTATAATGCTTTTTGTTCTTTTTGCAAGTCGGCGCTTGCAGTTAGGTTCCCTCATCAGATTTTTAATTTCAGGTGTGATCCAGGGGGCAGCTTCATTGAAGTTTTTAGGGACGTGTAGCGGAGAAAATTTATTGAATGCAGAGACTAGGTAATTAGTCAGAGCGCCGATTTTATTATTTATACATGTATCTAGTAATATTTTTCCCAATCATACATCATTAGGTGTTCGTTGAATGCATGTTCATCAATATTAGAAAGATTTCACACCAATCTTTGTGATGGTTTTGAGTTCAGATTGTAGGAAAATTTAAAGGTAATGTTAATACAGCCGTGGTTAGAGAGAAAAGGGATAGCATGTTGTTCGTAGGAGACAACCTTATCAATATCGTCTACAATCATTCAGTCAATACAAGTACTGGAATGATCAGTATGGTGAGTGGAATCATTCGGTACAATCGAGAGCCCCGAAGAGTACACCAAAGATGTAAGATGTAAGATGTAAGCCACAGTCCCACTCAGACTATTATGCAGAAAAAGACAAACTCCACCACCCCTTCTCTCATCTCTGCCTCTTCGAAAAAGTGAATAGTTGGCAATTGCAACGAGGCTAGACGGCATATTTGGAGTTAACCAGGACTTAGAAACAGCGATAATATGGTAGGAACATGTACTGAAAAAATGTTTGAATTCTAGAAAATGTGCCAAGAGAGCCTCGTTAACATGGCAAATGCTTAAGGCATCCATTGATATATAAATAGAAACATTTGATAGAAAAACAATTCAGAAATAAGAAGCTCACGAAGCACGCGTAAAAAATGATCAAGACAATGAACCATATTCAACACACCCCGAACTAAGTGATTGCGGTTAAAATGAGAAAATTGGTAATGAATATAAAAAAGGAAGATACTAAAGGGATAATTAATAATGTCAAAAACAGTGGCGTAAATCTCTAGACAAATTCTCAACAAAAGTAGACATGATTTAGTGAGTCAATATCCGGAAGGATGTGAATATTAGGAAGGTACTAAAACAATTGAGGTATCCGAGATACACAATTAAGTCTAATGTTATATGATTATTCTCAAAAAGACCAAAATCAAGATTTAATGCTACTAGTTTAAATATGAGATCAAGTTTGCTATCTGAAGATACATGTGTATAAGGTTTAAAAAACTTGAAAATATTGAAGGTATATTTACCAAAGGGTATCAAATTGCCAAAAAATAATAATATCACACCATTGTGTGCGTAACCATTTTGTAGACAGCCTAATTGCTATTGGAATCGTTCTATATGTAGGGAAGATGTGAGGCTGATGGGACGGAAATCCTTGGATGAAGTATAATCGATCCTGCCTGCTTTCGGAATGAATACTACTCTCGTACCTCTCCATGCTGTTGGGACAAATCCCGGTGTCAGACTAGCCCTAGCAAGTCTCAAGAGCGGACCTATGATCATTTCTCCCGCCCTCTATAAGAGGACTGGATATGAGCCATACGGACCAGGAGACTCGATAGGACTGAAGGACTTCAGGGCCCACCTGACCCTGGGGGTAGTAACAATCTCGTTGACTAGCCACTGTTTCGGACCCAGCTGGGCCAAAGGCAGTTTTGGTTCCCTCTGAGGTGTCGCTCCCTTTTCTCCAAACCTTGTGGAGCCCGGAAGATGTGCCTTGATCAGGCGAGACAAGGCCTCCTCAACCGACGCTGAGTATCCCCCCTCAGGAAAATTTAGGGTGCCGAGAATAGCATCCGGGTTTCGAGAAAGCAGCTTGTCCAGTCTAGCTGCCTCTGTTCCTTTCTCGATGTCTGTGAAAAAGTTGGTCCCGATTTCTTGCTTCGCCTTACGTATTGCACCCCTATATTCATCCTTCACCGTAAATGAGGTCCATTGTTCATCCTTTTTGCCAGTACTGGCACGTCTAAAACTCTCTCTGGTTTCCCTCCGAAGCTCTTCTAGTTTCCCGTTCCAACGGATTCCAACTCGAACTCTATCTGTACGTGATCTAAGAGAGTGGGTTCGTCTGAGACTATCCACATCTTCACATTAACTCTAAAACCAGCGGTACAGAGAGTGATGTCGATGACTTCCTCCCTGCCCGAGTTACGAAACGTCGGCGTACTCCCCGTGTTAAGAATATCTAAATCAGTAGTAATTAGGTATTCCAATATATCATGATCTCTTGAGTTACTGGCCTTGCTGCCCCACAAAGTTTGGTGGGAATCAGCATCGCACCCTAGCAGAAGTGGAACACCCCTTACCTTGCAGTTGGTATCGCTATCATATGGAAAGCAGGCCTATTCCGCCACTAGCTTCCCTATTCCTTCAAAATCTGTGGCTATCACCATCAGGTCTCTCAAACATGACTCTAGCAGCGGGATAACGTTGACTACCTTTGCCAGTATGCAGGTTCTTGTTATAGCCGCCTTGGGGTCCCTGTGACAAAAATCAGCCCCCCCCCCCTCGCTGATCCCCTGATGGTATTTCAAACTAACCAAGGTTCCAGGATTAGCAATGTACCTGTATGCCTCGCAGCCATGACCCTCTGCAGAACCGCAGAGGGCCTAGCCGGTTAAGCATGTAAAATCTGCCCCCGCACGTACTAAGTTCAAATTTACGTCATAGTTTTCTGCCCCTGTGGATTATACTTCCGTCAAATAAGGGCCTCAAAATTGCATTTGTGAGTGACTTACAGAGGGGAAAAGAAAAATAAAAAAAGTGATTTTTCTCGAAAACGACTTGAGCGATTTTGATTAGAAAAATATATGTTACCTACATTAATGAGAGTAAAGTAAAAAAAATACAAAAATTTTCAAAAAAAGAATGAAATCAAACGAAAAATTGTGAATTTTTCAAAATTTTTGTTCACGTTATATTTTGGGTAAAAAAATAATAAACATGCATGCAGCGCTACGCTCATACAGCACCCTCCCACACGGCTGCGGAATGCTACTATCAAGCGGCTCAATCTATTTCTATGAAAAAAGTGTTATCGATATCAATGAGACCATTAATAACAAAATTCTGTTGCAAAATACATCTCTCAATTTGCTCGCAGGAAAATCTTCAAGTTATCTGCTTTAACATATATTTTTTCCGATTTTTTTGTAGTGGTATATCATTACTGAGAAAATCACACACCCAGCGCTGGCCAGTGCTACAAAGGACGTCTGCAATTAGCCTGCATAAATCATAGTTTCCAGAGTTTACCACGAGGAGGTTTCAGTACGTTTTAGAACTCCTTATGGAGGTGCTTTTTCAATGTGAGTCCTCTCACCTCTCATAAATTAGGGTGCTTTTTTAACGTGAGTCCTCTCGCCTCTCTGAAATCGGGGTGCTTTTTTATTGTGAGTCCCCTCGCCTCTCACAAATCGAGGTACCTTATTATTGGGAGTCCCCTCGCCTCTCACAAATCGGAGTGCTTTATTATTGTGAGTCCCCTCGCCTCTCACAAATCGGGTTGCTTTATTATCGTGAGTCCCCTCTCCTCTCGAAAATCGGGTTCACGGTGTCCTCAAAAAAAAAAATTCTCTTCTTGACCATAAAATCGATAATAAGATGATACCAACAGTTGGACTATATTTCAAAATTGCGCCATTTTTGAATAACACTTTTGGAAAAAGGCTACAATCGGACGCAGATACTTCTGACGAAATTGTACAAAGAATGCATGCTCAAAAAGATACTCTCTTTTCAAATTATTATGTGAGATGACATTTTGGATTTTCCGGAAATGACAGAAAGAGATTTGAAGATTCTATTCACTGGATCATACCAGCTCTCTCAAGCGGTGTCATATTTGGCAGAACTGCTTGACAAAGATGGCAAACTGAACATTGAGTATGCTAAAGATAAGAAAAATATACTCAAATTAAAAGTAGGGGAAGTTGCCCAGTTGTGAGCATAACCCGGTTGTGGGCAACCTGGCATAACTTTCGACAGTGAACAGGAACAGCTGATCTGGCGATTGTCATTTGTGCACCATGTGGGCACGATGATTTAGTGCTGACACCGAAGTGAACAGACACATTCGCGTAGTAGCTACAGTCGATTACATCTTTTCATCCGTGAAAATGGACGGTGATGTATTTTTTTCTTGTGTTTGAAGTGCGATAAACCGAAGTAAATTGTTGAAAAAAAAAAAAAAAAATTATCCTATATTTATAAAGGGAATTGAATATACTTTGTGATTTTGTATCGGTTTCATCAAAATGTTTGCACTAAAAAATTTTCTGGTCATTTTTTGACATCTCTGCATTTTCCAGTTCTGGGCACCAACATTTTACCAGTTGTGGGCATCTTATTTTTGCTTGTATTTGTCGAAAAAACTTTCAAAAATTGTTGTTAGTGTTAACATAACCTTCATGGGGGTTCGCAGCCCCCCCCCCCGCCATGAATCCCTTTTCCACTTTACTTGGAGAAAAATAATTTTAATTGTCGCAAAAACCAAAAAAATTGAAAATAATGTTTCCACAGAATTTTCACGGATTTTTCTGTGTATTTATAGCTATGTCAACTTGAACAAATAATTATATTGCAAACATCGAAGCCATTAACCGACTGCCATAGCTTACGGCGTTCTTCGGAGTAGCTTGCAGCGCTACCTCAAGAAGGTCGACGAACATCTGGGCGACATTTCGAACGTTGAAGATGGTTTTTTGTTGGATTTTATTCATTGATGTGTCCAACGTGTGCCCTCTAATCAGGTGCCTGCACATACTGCGATTCTGGCGATGAATAATTTATTTCTTTATTCTTATATTCATTTTTGCTGCTCTGAAGGTTTTTTGTCATTTTTCGTTAATCCTTGTGTCACTACAGGCTTTGAAAATGAATAAATTTCATTTTTTCCTCTATTCAGTGGTATTTGACTTCATATTTTCCCATTTTTAGAAGACTTTTCAGGAGTGCCCACAACCGGTTAAAAATATTTTTTGGGTCGAAATTGAATACTCCATAAGATGTTAGATATTTTTTTATCAACAAAAACGAATCAATTATATCACTAGTAGTTAGCTGAGGTCTCTAGCTTTCTATTGATATGCATATTGCTGCATAAAATTGATTTGGTCAAAAGTAATGAAGAAAATACCTAACTGTGCCCATAACCGGGCAACTTCCCCTACCATACAGAAATATTTCGCGCACAACATATGTTCCTTAAGATACAAACCTCACAGGGTTAGAGTTTCTGGTCTAACGGATTACGCTTGCAAGTGTGCGAATGGTAGACGAACTTTTGGTTGCTGTTCGCACATTGCTGCTATAGTTTATTATTCATCCCATGCAAGATACCTATCTAGAATTTTCAAACCAGCTGAAATACTGAGCAATGTATTGAAAAAAATCACTTTACTCCAGTGATTCAATATGATTGCGGGGAAGATTATAACCCCAGTGATAAAAAGTTCATGTGAGAGGCGCGAGGGAATCACAATAATAAAGCACCCCGATTTGTGAGAGGCGAGGGGGCTCACATGAAAAAGCACCCTGATTAATGAGAGGCGAGGGGACTCACGTTAAAAAAGAAACCCGATTAGTGAGAGGTGAGGGTACTCACATTGAGAAAACACCCCGATTTCTGAAAGGCAAGGGTACTCACATTAAAAAAGCACCCCGATTTGTGAGAGGCGAGGGGCTCACATTAAAAAAGAACCCGGATAAGGAGTTTTAAAACGTACTGCAACCTCCTCGTGGTAAACTCTGGAAACTATGACTTACGTAGGTTAACTGAAGACGTCCTTTGTAGAAAATGTATTACAATTCGAAGCCTGCATAAGTGTGTAGACCATAGAAAACTTAAAAGACTAAAAATTATACAATTCAAGGTTTCAAGTTAGAAAATTTGTTTATAAAAATGTTACAGTTTCAAACATCGGAATTGTTTCATTTGTAATGTTCCGTTCTTTATACTGTTCAATCCTAAATGCAAAAGTTGAATCAAATTCCTATTTTAAATGTTATATAATTGTTAACAGAACGATGTTCTCATTCACTTACTATTAATTTATAAG
Organism: Andricus quercusramuli; assembly: GCA_932178445.1. Lineage (NCBI taxonomy): Eukaryota > Metazoa > Arthropoda > Insecta > Hymenoptera > Cynipidae > Andricus > Andricus quercusramuli. The sequence continues at coordinate 142,162 of CAKNXH010001176.1, forward strand.
CCTGCCGATTAATAAGATATTACAATACAACCAATTGCGATGAAATGGATATCAGGTGATTTTTTTACGTCCCTGAAGTACTCGTACTTTAACTTTATAGCCAAGATTTTTCTCTTGATATTCCGTGTGTGAGGTTAGCCATGAGGCTTAATTGTGAGGGATAGAACCGTCATTAAACGTGGACTTAGGTGGTTTAAAACCCGTCGTAGCGTTTCCGATTTTTAATAGCGTTAATATATGTAAAAGCGTGTGATTATATTCTACGTAATGTACTATAATTTAATGTAATTATTTAAGTTGAATTGTGTATATGTACTAACAGTATACTTATAAATTGTATGACTTGTATAAGTATTTGTGTGGAGTAGTGGATGACCTTCCACAGAATCTGGTTGTAGCAAGAATGTGTTTTTTTTTGCTGGCGCACGTAATTATACATGACTGGGATGTAGAATTCACATATTTATAGAGGTATACTTTGTTTCTTTGATTGAAATTTTACCTAACTGGTAGGTGATCGACATCTCATTTTACCCAACTTTCAGGTAATCTTTATTATCTAGTTGTATTATTTCTTACCAAATCGCGAATGGAATTACAATGAATTTATATGGCTAATTGATATTTTCACATCAAATATTACCTTATCTCATTTTACATGGCTGGAAGTGAAATTTTTATAAATAGCCGTAATGTCCACCGTTTATCGAACTAAGTTATGTAAAATTTAACACACGAATATTCTCCGTGTATAGATAATTCTACAAGGGACTACTATCGGTTTGATTTTTCAGCGATTTGTGTACACTTATTTTATCAGCCACCGCCTGTTCGAATAGATTTTCGGATAAATTCTTGATTTAATAGGTTGTTTGGACTCTCTCCGTGTGGAAATGCAAATGGGTGGCTGGTCGGGTACCCGACCAGTTGGCCCCACTAAGTCGGAGTTAGTTGGGACAACTGACCAGTAGCCGACCAGTTCCGTCTGGGTGAATTAGTCGGGGACTAGCCGGTTGACCCGACTTTTCCCAGTCGGGGTTTAGTCGGGTGCTACACAGATGGAAATACACCACTAGCGCAGTACCACTATTGCTATACTCTAAAGATATAACAAAAAAGGTATTTAAAAATAAATAATGATTGATTGCGAGTATTTTGTCTATTAATGTTAATAGCCCTGCTTAAAATTAATGCATATACAATTAAATTTTTCAACATTATATAACAAATAAAATTTCTAACACTGCGGGGTTTTAAACCTACATCTATACTTGAATCTGTCGCCTAGCAGACGGCAGTCTCAACCATTACTCTACACCTACAGAATTGAAAGTTATTGGAAAAATCATCATCACAAGTCACAGCTTCAAAAAGTTATATCAATAATTTTTCAACACTTTTTTCTCATAAATTATTTTATTAACATACGACATCATATATATGTAAAATAAATTAACTGTTAACAGTAATATAAATCAAATCATTTTTAAATTAATAATTTAAATCGACTACAATTTTCCTCGTGTAATATTTTGTTTTTTCGCGTCTTGGACCATTTTGCAACTGGTGATAATGAAAAACTCGTCATTTTTAATGAGCATTTAAAATTGGTATCGACGGAACATAGAAATTCTATCGCGTATTACACGGTTTGCCTCGACTGACTTCAACCCAAAAGGGCTTGCATATGCCGGTGTTTTTTCTGAATATACTTCTGGGATGCCCCACGATCATTTCGAGCCAAAAAAGAAAAACATCACTTGGGCCCTTTTTGAGAAAACTCTTTTTTTGATTTGTTTGAAGAGGTTGATCGACGTCTTTTAATGAAAATAATTAAGCGTGGAATTACATTGGCTCAAACCACTCAGTTTGGCATCAAAAAAATCGCTACAGGTGCTGAACATCTTACGAGAACTGATACCCTTCAATATTTTAGGAAAATGGTGAAAAAAGTGGGAAAAAATCAGGTTTTTTAGAGTGCGATTTTCCAGTTCATTCTATGTTCCAAACAACTTCACAAGAATTAAAGTGTTTGAAATTTTCAGCAAAATGAAAAAATATCGGATTTTCTATCTCTAAAAGTTTGGGAGTTATGTTCTTAAGAAGATGATTTTGAGCGAATAATTTGAATGAAAAAAAAAATATAGATATACAGTTTTGGGGGGAAAAAATTATTTTCTATGAATATCTGGTAAAAATAGCGAAATAGAAAATTGAGAAGACTTAGTTTTGAGTATATCTAAAAAGAAACATTGTTCCAGCTCTAATAGAACCAAAATTATGGCCTTTTGAATATGGACCCTTTTTATGAAATTTTGTTTTACAACGATTAGGAATTACATTATATGTAATTTTTTCTGAACATTCCCAATTGATTATGAAGATGGAATTTAGAATTTTTTCCCTTAAAAAACAGAGAAAAAATTGTTTCCGCGATATTTGTGTTTATAGCTTCTCGAAATTTTAGAACAGATGAACAGTCTTACAGTCTCGTTGAACTGATGTTTAAAATGTTCTTCTATATATTCTTCAAGATTTAAATATTTAATTGTGTTTAACTTTTCTTTTCAAACATGTGAGTCGCATTTTATCATATACATTTTTTCTTATAAAAATGAAAAATTACAAGTTCGAGTTTTTGTGAAGATGTTTGTTAAATGTGGTTTTATCAATCAAAAACTAGTTAATCGTTGCGCTTTTGTAGAGATTAACTCTTTTTATACAACACTCTGTCATAAACTTTAAAACAAGAATAGCCCGATCAGAGCCCAACTAGAACACGTCTGGGAATTTTTACATAAAAATAGCCTACACAGAGGATTCAGATTTTTTTTAAATAGCTCTACTAGTCCCCGACCAGCCCCCGACTAGAAATGTTCACCAAAAAGGACCTGACTAGCGACCGACCAGTCCCCGAATTTGAATAGGGCCAAGTGGGGCTATTTCGACACGGGTCAAGCTGTTTTTTAATTTTGTTAGAAACTAAAATATCGTCTTCTGCATTGGCCATGTAGGAGTAGTTTTGTAGGTTTGCGAAAATGTACTATCATGTTGGATGTCAAATTTTTTTGTAAACGTCTGTTTATGAGAAGAAATTTTTTATATTATTATTAATTAGAAAAGGCGAAGTGAAAGTTGAATTTGAAATCGATTGATCGACGCGATGTTTTATCATGTGAATTTATGTGCCCATATGGATTACTTTCTGGAGCTGGCTTTTTGTGATAATACATTATTCCCGTTCGGGTTTGGGTACAAACGCCCTTGAGAAAACTATAAAGTACCTCACCAATCAGGTGGTTGGTTCAATTTTAACTGGCTTGAGTTTGAATTATTTAATTTTGACCATCAATTATTTAAAGTTAATTCAAGGTTTCTGTTACCGATACTGGATATACATCCGAAAAGGTCACCCAAGGATATTGACTTGATACTTGGCCTAGGGGTTCCTTTTAGGCCAGGAATTAGATTCTTTCAACATCTCGAAAAATGTTCATTTTGGAAAAAAATGTTGGTCATAAGTATTATTTTTCAAGAAATAAGACGAAAATGTATTTTCAGACTTTTTGTCGGAAAAGGGGGCTTTGGAAAAGGGGTCGGTCGTTGGAAAAGGGGTTCGACGTGAGTGAGTGGAGAGGGTGTGGTTCACATTGACTTACGTCGAACCCCTTTTTCAACGGCAAAAAAAACACACATTCTAATCTTGAGCATTTTAAATGGCCCACACTCTCTGCCACCACTCATCCCGATACTTTTCCAACGCCCCATTTTAAAAAAAAATCTGAAAATTCATTTTTGTAATTTTTCTCGAAAAATATTGATTTTATAAGAAATACATGAACATAAAAAATATGTGTTCCGACGAAATCTATAACTTTTGTGAACAAATTTTTTTTCTAAAATCAATATTCTTCGAGATTGAAAAAAAACTAATTTGAAAAAAGTCCAAATTAGTAATAACTTAATTTATATTGACTTGCGCCAAAAATTCTTCTAGTGCATTCAACTAGAGTCTAAAAGAAACACCTAGGCAAAATATCAAGTCCATATTTTGAGTTACCTCTTTTGAAGTATACTCCCGATACTGATTGATTTATTACAAATTTTACACAAATGATGAGGGCTCTAGCAGTATAATTTGAAGGCTTCCAAAAAAATGGAGCTTTAAGCTTAGCTTCCCTTTGGCTGGAAGCGACGATTACCTAGCTAAAGCTGCTAAAGCTCGGCTCGAGGTAGTAAACCTTCGTACTTCCATCCATTCCTTGTGAAGAGAAAAGATCCTTCAATCCTCTCATTCGACATTATAACCGTTGAGCCTTCATGAAATGAAAGCTCAACTTCTTTAACCTGCTTTATATCGGCTCCCACTTTTGGGGATTGTTCCCGAAATTAGGTTTCTGTACAGAAGTAACTGTCCCTCTTCTTTAAAAGTGTAATTTAGTTGACAACAACACATAAAGCTTCAGAGCTTGTTTTAAAAACAAATTGGTCATTGACCATTACAACCACATTCACAACTCTAAATGTAGTTTTCTACAATCCGCTCGCCGATTTGGGCGCGCCTAGGACGCGCATCGCGCACGATACTGTATTTACCTCGCGCTGGACGCTCGGTCTTTGAACGTCCCCTACATATGTGCATTGAGCTTTCAAAATTAAAAGTCAAGCGATCGACAACCGTAATTTGGTCATTGTGAATTGATTGTGAACTGATCGTTGAACATTATTGCGATTTGTATGCATCAAAATGCGGCACAAAACAATTGAAAATTAAAAATGACTAAAAAATATATAATAAAAAAGATGCAATTTTGATACCCGTCCCGACCAGCAAAACCTCGGCTCCGCCTCGGCTTTGCAAAAGTCGGGCGGGCGACCGAATCCCATGCATCTGCTCAGCTGACCTCAGCTGATCGAAAGCAGCAGCTGTGCTACACGAGGTGGCCGGGAGCGCGTGCTGAAGCAGGCCACAAAAAAAAAACACCCGAGCTAGCATTCAAACACGCCCGGAAATCCTACGTTCTGGCCTTGGGTCGTAATACACTATTTATTCTTAATATACTGTTAACGATAAAACCAAAAACCACGCACCCTATCAAAAAACCATTTGTAACAAATTTGTAGATCGTTTTTGGCTGACAAACTTTTTTCTATTCATTTTCTTTTCGTATCTATTGTTGTTTACCAAAAATTTAATATTTTTATTGTTATTTTTGACGATTGAAATAAAAATTATGATTCAGACCTATTCGAAACCAGCATAATTCCAAATAGAACTTACTTTAGCCCTGTCTGACCCGCCATGTCCTATTTTGAACCCTGTTAGACCTACTTTAATCCTATTTAGAACCTCTTGAAATTCTCATAAACATATTTTCAAATATTCTATAGGACCTCCAAATTCTCTGTCAAATTTAGGAATTTGAATAAGACCTCTTTAAGTCTTGTTTAACCCTCGAGGCCCTATTTCGTTTCTCTTAGGACCTACACATATAATTATTCTGTATTTATATGTGATTTAATTTTATTCTTTCAATTCGTTACGGAGGTGCCTTCCCCCCATAAGACGTTGGAAAGGGGAAGGGGTTTGACCAACATTATTTTTGTAACCAATCACAGGGGTGCATTCCCGCCGCCACATGTCGTTGGAAGGGGGTAGGAATTTTACCAACATTATTTCTGTAACCAGTCACAGAGGTGCTTCCCCTGCTCCCCATAAGACTTTGGAAAGGGGTAGGGATGTCATGCAAAATATTGGTTTTTCAGAAAAACTGTATATTACATAAAAGGTGTATTTCCAGGAGATCAACAACATCTATCTGAACCTTTTTGTAATTTTTTTATATTTACTGAAATTAAGCGGAAAAACGTGACATTCTTATAGTTTTTTGGAGTTTTCACCTCAAAATGCATAGGTATACGGAGTTTCAAATTAATTGGAGGTATTCGCTTTTCGGAAGTTTACTCCTGAAATTTTGGTACGAATAGCCAAAGTATAGTATTTGAGAGCAATATTCGTACCGAAATTTCGGTACAAATACCCAAATTAGTATCTGACAACTATTCGTACCGAAATTTCGGTACAAATAGCCAAATTTGTAGTTCGGAGATATTTGTACCGAAATTCCTATCATTAATTCGTTGTATAAACGTTATAAATATATTAAAATTAATTAAATCTTGCAACATCACGTGCGGGGCACAACGGCACCGTGCATATTTCAGGAAGCAAGAAGGAATAACTGGGGTTTGGAAAATATTTTACTTGGATTGATATGAAAACATTTAATTACTGTTGAAAATGTCTCGAGTATTTTTTCTCCGTTTAAGGTGGTGTCAGAACTTGAGCGACGATTTGAGTAGTAATAATATTCGCTGATAATGTGAACTTCACCTTGAAAAAGACACACATCTAGAGCATATTTCAATCAGACTTTATGGCACGCTTAATTCAAAGTAGGCCACCATAACCCACTTTTCCCAGGTATTATACAACATTTCAGTGACAAATGAGGCGCTGATAATAATAATTGGAAATGATAATACATTTTCGCAAACCTACAAAACTATTCTTACATGGCGAATGCAGAAGACGATATTTTAGTTTGTAAAATTTTACTCGGCAGTAAAAAGTGGACACGCGCGTGTATTATTATTGTGTCCACTTTTTACTGATGAGTTTTTCTATTCCTGTTACTTACGGTCCAAGTACCGTTGTCTAGTTTTTACTGCCAATGTTCCATTACTGCTTTTTTCTATAGCTGCGTTTTACTCACCCACGAGATATTTCCACTTTTTATTATCAGCGGCTCAAATGTCACACATATATCTAAAGTTGAAATAAGAAAATTAGACACGACTCAGGGCACCAAAAATTTTCGGCCCGGCACTGGTCGTTCCTCACAAGCACTATGAATTTTCTTGGTTAGTAGGAATGGAATGGAAGCTTCTAATGTGTCATCTAAGCTAATTGTTTACATTTTTCTTGTATCTCTTTCCTATTCATTTACACACCCCCCACACTTTTATTTGGAGGTGGGAGGGGGACCTATAGTTTAAGGTGGGTTCCGAACCACCAAGAGCAACAGCCTTAAGTACTTAGAGAACATTTTTCTCTAGAGGTCCCGGTCCCACCACTCTCCGGAGATGAACAACTCCCTTGCTAGGCAAGTGTTCACCGCATGGGCCACCGAGGCTCTTCCAGAGTCCGAAGCGGGAATCGAACCCGCAAGCCGATGAAGTGGGTCCAAAGCCTACGCCTTAACCCCCACGACCATCGTCCCACTATCTTGGTTAGTATATAATAATCATTTCGACCGATACACTTAGCAAGCGTGCAATATTCTCCGTAAGTGAAGTACGTTATATATGGTTGTGTTAAGGTAAGCGATAGAATTAGATTTGTGTGCGACAAATAACTGAAGAATGCCTTTCTATATGTTATTATAATGCATATGCGTTATAAGAATGCGTTAATATATATATATATATATATATATATGCCTCCCTTCGTGGAACTTTCTCGCAAGAGTCCGACCTCTGGGCCACCAATTGCTCAATTTATGGTCCTGCGAGAACTTTGGCTGATTCAAATTGAAGGCTAAAACCGACGACGGATCAAAAGACCAAAAGACGCTTGCATCAACTGAACAAGAAAATTGGATGGGCAACAAAGAATGCGTCCCGTGTTCAATGTGTGATTGACTACATAACATCTGGTAGACCGTTCACGGAAAGGGTTCGAAAGTTCGCCCAAGAACTAAGGATCTTGAATCACACACTAAACAAGTCAAAGCTGCTGACAATCAAGCAGCATATTGTTGACAAAATACTGCTGTGATCTGATGCATGGAAGAGAATACAGAAGAGGGAGAGATGGATCAGGGAGGATCAACAGTGTCTCGCTGACCCATCGCGCCTCTTCAGCAATCTCCCTGTTTCTGTAAAAAATCCACCCAAGCCCAAGGAGGTAGAGACTTTTTGGAGAGAGGTATACAAAATCTCGGAAACACTGGAGTTGAAAGAAGATACTGACAGTATCATCCGCTTCGAGGAGTTTTGCGAAAACCTCTTAAAATCTGAGGAAAAATGTCCATCAGTCACTGCCGAAGAGGTGAAAAAAACACTTAGAGGCACTAAGAACTTTTCCGCTGCTGGACCAGATTGTATCAAGAACTTTTGGTGGAAGAAGTTTACTTTTATACATCAACATTTGGCCCGCACGTTCACCTCATATTTAAAGTCGGAGACGCCCATTCCGCAGTGGCTGGTGTTAGGACGCACTATACTTCTGCCGAAAAAAGGCAATTTGTCCAACCCAGAAAATTACAGGCCAATAACTTGTTAGAACACACTGCATAAGATATTTACAGCTGTCCTAAACAACAGGATTGTTCGACGAATTCAGCCTGTATGGCGAGAGATGTACGAACAACGTGACTCGAAAAAAGGTGTAGCAGGCTGTCGAGAGAACCTGCTAATTGACAGGTGTGTCTGTAAAGACGCTGCTGCCCATCAGCGCGTCCTGTCAATGGCATGGATTGACTACCGGAAAGCTTTCGATTCAACCTCTCATAGACTTATCATCTGTTTGTTGGAAAGCTTGAAGGTACATCCACACATTGTGAGATGCATAGAGAGATTGATGCCTCTTAGGAAAACTAGATTTAACATCTCGTCTAGGAATCATCGTCTGACGACGAACAAGGTCACCTTCCAGAGGGGCGTCTTTCAAGGGGATAGTATGAGCCCTTTGCTTTTGTGCATCACACTTCTGCCTCTATCTTTCGCACTACGAAATTCTCCTGGATACCTCTGTGGCGACACTAATCAGCGCGAGCATTCGGTCACTCATGTAGTTTATATGGATGACCTGAAGATCTATTCCTCTGGTAAAAGCAAACTTCGATCTGCTATAAACATCGTCAAGAACTACACAGGAGAGATTGGAATGGACTTTGGTTTGGACAAGTGTGCCAAAATTCATCTGAAGAAAGGAAAGATTACTGGCGTTCCCAAGACCCTGAGCTTATGGATATAAGTGTTGTTAGACATCTTAATACTGGAGAGACCTATACATACCTGGGCGTGCCTCAACGCCGCATTCAGGACGTAACATCAGTGAAGGAGTCTCTCCGAAGCAGATACAAGCATCTTCTTCGACAGATTTGGTCTTCCAATCTGTCGGCGTTGAACAAGGTATCTGCGACTAACATGCTTGCCGTCCCTGTACTACTCCACTCGTTTGGGGTGGTTCAATGGACGAAGGACGAGCTTAAGGCCCTTGATGTACCACACGTAAGACCATGCATATGCATAAAAGCTTGCATATCAATTCGTCAGTTCCGCGATTATACATTTCACGCCGTCAAGGCGGACGCGGAATTATGAATCTCCAGTGTCTTCATAACCGAATTGTTCTAAGTACAGCTTACATCGTTGCTACTGGCAGAGATCCGCTCCTAAAAATGGTAAGGAATCACGAGGTGATTGGCGAAGTAGCTTTCCTTTAAAAAGCCGCGGAGCAAGCGACCGAGACCCTTGGCCTGAATTTCAACATCAGAAGTGAGGAAAGTGCATTACTCCATCTAGATGCCTCACGTCTAAAAGCCGAAGTGAAGAAAAAAGAGTTTGGAAAATTTCACCAAGAGCTTCTCGACAAGCATATGCACGGAAACTTTTACAGAAATGTAGAAAAGCAGACCTTATCGAAGAAGCAAACTTTTGCTTTCCTCAAATCATCAGGGCTCAATTCGGGTGCGGAGGGTTTTATTTTTGAATGCCAGAACGGTATCATTTCCACATTAGCATACCGTGCCCGCATTTTATGTCAAGAAGTTCCCAGTGATAGGTGCATAGCGTGTCATGCAGACGCTGAGTACCTAGAATACATACTATCTGGTTGTCCGACCCACGCAGGAAAGACGTACATCTATAGACATAATGCGGCTCTAAGAGTACATTATTACCATCTTTGTCGCTCTTCCGGTGTTGATCGCGACCCTGCCCTGCCGAACGCTCGAAGGGAAATAGAGTCAATTGTCCAAAACGAGAAGTGCCAAATTTTCTGGAACTACGATTTCCGGGCAGCAGTCTCCGTTGCTCACTCGAGACCTGATATTGTTCTCCAAGACTTCGAGAAACGAACTATATTCGTGATCGAATTCTCGGCTCCGTCCGAATACAACATCACTGCACTGCAAAGGAGAAAGAAAAGGAGGAGAGGTATCAAGAACTTAAGAGAGAGCTGCAACGACTGTACCCAAAGTATTCGGTGCGAGTAATTGTCCTTGTGATTGGTGCTATCAGAGGTGCGAAACTATCACTGGATCGTAACCTTAAAGCCATACCCGCGTGCCGTAAATATGTCATCCTTGGGTCGCTTCGTGTCCTCAAGACACACGAGGGTTTCTACGGCCTGTCATTGTGATTTCGGCGTGCCCGGTGACCACCCATCTCACGGTTGTGAGACGTGGTCATAGGCGTGATTTACCGCGGTTCTACTGGGGGCTATTGACATTTTTTGAAATGGTGGTTGCTCTTAGTGGGACTCTGCGGTGATTGTTTAACTCTTTTCTAAAATTATATATATATAACTTCCTCCCTTCAAAAGTTTGTGGCCACTCTTTTTATTGACTCTACTTGCAACGAATTACAAAATATAAATATTCCATCAAATATTTATTAGTATTTGATCCCTAGTGACGTTGAAAATAAAGTCCAGAAAAGGAGTGTATAATGATAAAAAATAATTATAAGTCTGTTTTTCCAAGGTGGTCTTAAACTTTTGAACGGGGGTATATATATATATATATATATAACCTTGTAATGCAAACAAAAGACCACAAATCTGGTATTATCTGCTTCGTAGTACGACTTTTTTTATTTTTTCTGTGAAGACATTGGAGTTCTAAACGAGGGCTTAAATTAGGCCCTCCTTCATTCCTACAAGTGATAAAAATGGACTTATGTGCCACTTTGCAGGACTAAAAGAGGGTCTATATCCAATATAAATTAAGCCCTCTACAGGTCCTCCTAAAGTCTATTAACTGCTGCACGTAAAGGTCTAAAGTAGGACTACAATTTTGACTCGGTTCTTTTGCCGCTTTACCAAAAATTTAAATTTCTTATATTCAACGTCATTGTTTACGTTAAAAACAAAAACTACGCGTCCTATTTTTTCGGATTTAAGGGGTCTCAGAAAGTTGAGATATAACGAAATCCGCGATAGTCAATTTTCAGATAAGACTCATTATGATGAGAATGTAAAAAGGTTTGGGATTTTCGGTGAAAATAAGAAAACGTGGGACTCTACAAAGTAAAATTTGTGTCAATTCAATTAAAATAGTAAATACTTGTGAAAGTGGTAGGAATGAAATCGAGTGGCAAAAATATGTGGCAAAAAGTGGTTCGTCCGACATTTTCTTTCAGCTGGAGACAGTATATTCCGATACGATCGAAGCTTCCACATCCCCTGAGGGTGTCCTACAGTCCCGTAACGAGATTTTCGAGGACTCTGGGAACTTCGTAACGAGCGATTTTCGTGGCTGGTTAAATCGTCAGCAGAGAGGAGAGATACATGCGAAGGGGAATCGATCTCAAATACCCTAGGGTCTTTCAAGGGGACCCTACGCCGTCTTAACTTTCGTTTCGGTCAGAGGTGTCACCATCGTGTTTGTTTTTTATTCTTACATATACTTAACTCGATTTCCTCTCGCTGTCCAAAATTCATTCAAACAAGTTCCACCCTACTTCCTCCTCTTGCACTCTAATTTAGTCTAAGAAAAAAATAAAAATAAATTATTTTTTTTTAATTGTGGGTAATTTTATATTACAATTTTTTCCTATCCTTACGATCTTTCTTTGATGAATTCATTATTAATTTGGAACACACATTTTCTTGAATTATTTTAGTTTTAATTGAAGCACACTTAAATATATGTATGCACCTACAGAATTTTTAAAGTGAGAAAAATTAGCTACTGAAAACTAGCATTGAATACGAATTGCAGCTTTTGACTATAGCGGAAGTAAATACACAAAAGTTCAAATGAACAATAAGCAATAAATAAAAACCAGTATGAGCCGGAAATATTTTTGTTCACAGTACACTTTAATTTCTCTTTTAAAATTTGTAAAAATTAACAACGGATTTATTTTAATCGATTTTATACGTCACTTATTATATAAAGATTCAATTAATTTTGAAGTTCACAGTAAAAAATAATAGTCAGTAGAGCTTTTTCCGTAATCATTTTTGTGCTGCCTAGAGATTTTCTTTGGATTCCATACAGTCACTTAGTTGAAATATTAGAAGTTTCCAACATATTAATTTTACCGAAATTCGTTTATGGATCAACACATATTTTTTGCTTAATTTTGATGTGTAAGCATCTTAGACCTCGATATGGGGAGTCGTGCTTGATTCAAATGAAACCACGACTAGAAAGTGTAACGCAGGCCTCTGACACACGCGCTGTGTCTCATGCCACAGAACGGAGGCTCTCTCTCCTCCCCCTCTCTCTCACTATTGTGCTCTCTCTCCCTCCCCCCTCTCTCAAACGAATAATAATTGTTTAAACAATTTGAATTATTTACAAACAGGAGGAAAATATGCTGTCTACATGTAAGAAAAGAAACAATTTTCAATCTTTTTCTTATAAGTTTTGAGTAATTAGATGTGTAATAATAATGATGAGTGTCATAATAATGAATTTTTCAGAATGAAATTTCAATTTTTAATATTCTCTTTCATGAAATATAATTAGCCTAATTCTAAATTTAGATGCGTAACATAAGTGCGTCGCAATGTGTTCTTTCAGAGAACTGATATCGGTCCGCATCGGTAGTTTATAAACAAAGCTTGACTAAGCAGGCAAAGGAGAGAATGCGTTTTAGGAAATAAAATAGTTGGAAGAATGAAACAATAAATTTTTTAAATGTTCAAAATTATATGATTTGTTAACAATTTTAGCTTGAAACAATACAATTAAACATTGTTATTGAAACATTCCAATACAAAAATGTAACTTATAAATTAAAAATTGAAATAAACGAAACAATGCAAATTTTTAAGTTTGCATTCAGCATTCTGAAATTTCAATGAATCGAGGCTTATTTTATTCTGAATAATTCAATTTCAATTTATTTATTTTTGAATATTCCATTTTTACTTTCTTATTTTGAATTTATTACAACAGATATAGCGAACCTCAAAGCGTGTCCAGAGTTCTTTCAAAGAAATTTGTAAGTGTTCAAAATTATATCATTTTTAAACTATTTCAACTTAAAAGCAGTACTATTTAGTGATTATAAGTTGTTTCCTGAAAAATCTTAATAGAAAAATGTCATATACAAATTAAAAAAAAAATGAAACAATGCAAATTTTAAAGTTTACATTCAGCAACCTCAAATTCGAACGATTCGAGGTTTATTTTATTTTAAATAATTCAATTTTTGTTTTTGTTTTTAATGTTTCATTTATAATTTCTTATTTGAAATAAACAGTCAAATATTGTTAAATATTGGAAAAAAGATTGAATTAAAAATGTTCAAATTGAATGCTTAAAAAATGGAGTATTTTAGATCTGAAATTGAATTAAAGCATTTAATTATGAATATATTAATCAGAATGTTTCCGAAAATTGAAAAAAAGATTTTAAAGTTTCAATCGGATGAAAATATTTCATTAATTACTGAGGCTTTGGAATTAAAATATTTCAATTTTTAACGTAAAAATCTATGAATTATTTAATTATGAACAAAGTCATAGTCGTCTTATAAAATAAATTTTATTATTATTCTATTGTTAAGAGTCGAAATATAGTTCAATTTTAAAAATAAATACTTAATTCATATTTACAGTTTATCAACTCAACATTTTTCTTGTTTTTTTTTGTTTTGTCAAAGTTAACCCGTGCCCCGAGCCTCTTAAATTAACATGGGGTTTTAAATTGGAAAAGCTTGATTTTAAAAAAAATGGAAAAAAGAACTACTTGTTATAAACTTTTTGTGAATTAAAGTATTGAAACCTTTTAACGCATGTTCAAAGAATAATTTCCACCCAATAAGTTGTAATTTTGACTCCCCACCCTCCTTTCAAGCCATTGTTATAGTGCTTGGAAAGTGACACAAAACTGCAAAATAGCAGTTTTCTATTAAGTTCATACTAAAAACGGTATTCTTTGGATTTTTCAACAAGTATTACTTTCAGTTGTTAACGGATGAGTTTTCAAGTATTTTGTTAATAATGTTTAATTATTCAAATAATAATTATTTGTTTAAGAATTATATTTTTCTTTAAATCGTGCAAAATTATTGTTTTCGGGATATAAGTGATAGATTTTAATTTTACAGAGATAGAATATACCTAAATTGAATAGTTTATAAGAGAATGTAATACACTACCATGCAAAAGTTTCTAGACCTATCTTTTTCAATACTTTATAAAAGCACTCTAGTTTTAAAAATATTCAACTCTAAATTCACTTCCAATTACTACACGAAACCTGATGGAATGAATTTTTGTACTCCTACTTGCGCGTGAGTTATTATTTGCTTTGTGTCAGATTTCAATTTCAGTTAACGTTTATCGAAGATGTTTACACATAAATTTGGCTTGGGTCGTAGTTTAGGACGCACGTCATGTTTTTTTTTCATCGTGAAGGGTTTCTTTGGTTTACATATATTCACTTTCTTGACAGATGGGAGATTCCCCACGTCATAGGATTAATCAGTAATATTTTAAGAACAAAGGTGTTTGCAATAAAAATGCATTGGTTATTCAATTTCACCTTAGAATATAAAAATAGATAACCATTTGGGCTCTAAAGAAACGAATTTTTGTGAAGTTTCCAATTTGTATTCTGTCCTGAAATCTGTATATTTTTAAATATGCAAATACAGTCACTGCTTAGTAGAAGCACGACGCCAAGAAATCTGTCAACTGCTTCGAATTTTTACATTCTCATCATAATAAGAAGGTTTTCGTTTAATGACAACTATCGTTGTCGCTGCCGTTGCCGCTGCTGCTGACGCTGCCGCTGTCGTTGCCTGGGTAACAAAAAAAAAACTTCGGGCCAGAACAGACCGTCCAGGTGATAAGCAAAAAAGTCTTGTTTTGATAGTGTGAACTTCTTATTTTTCATCATATTAGACACCCTGCAACTTTTTTTTTACAGCTGATCAGCGCCAATTCTGGCTCCGACCGGAACTTCCAGACCAATCTTAGAATTTTAGTGCTCTGTGATCAAGTCAGTCTTGGACCAAACCAGACTATCCAGACCGAACTTAGAACTTTTATTGTTCTTGGGCAGATGGGCATTGCCAGTCCTGAGCTAGGCCAAACCTTCTAGACTATACGTTTCAGATGAACTCAGACCTGGGCACGACTGGAGCCAGAACTGCTGATCAGATCTTCTAAATCAGTCTAGATAATAACAGATATGGGCTAGACCTGATATCAGACTACCACGAAATCTTTCCACGCGGGTATAGCTGATGTATTTGTTCGGGTCTTCGAGACACATCAATCGATCTATTTTTGAACCTTTTATGACCTGATGGTACCTGATGGTGTCATGAAGAAACTATTGACGAATCCTTTATCTCCTCTTATGATCTAGGAACACCTATTGTGTATCAGGGGCGTGAAGGAAAGTAGCCATACGCCCTTGATACACACCATAATTTTTGCCATACCCTCCTTGAAAACAAGCATGTGAAGCAGATAGACGATGTTTGGTGTACTTGACAATCTTAGATTATAAGTGAAAGGAAGAAATAGCGTACTTTGCAGAAAGGAGACTGTAGGGTCCAACGATACAATTTGTTTTCAAGATAAAGATAATTTCCTATAAATTATCACTTGCGTGGTGCATTGTATGTGTAGCGGGCATAAAATTGTATGTAGTAAGCGTAAAGTTATATGTAGCGGGCGTAAAGTTTTATGTGGCGGGCGTAAAGTTTCATGTCGGCCCAGCGGCGGAGTGCGCATGTCCAGCGTCACAAGGCTGGAAGCAGTCACATTACGCCTGCTACAAGTGCATGTGATGGCGTGTTTTCAAGGGGAGTCGGACAAAAAATATATTCTTCATCAGTGTTTCAGTGTTTCATTGTTATTAAGAGACTTCAAGAAATACTTTAAATAGACAAATGTAAAATGTGCTAAGTTTCTGTCGATTTCTCTCGTGACCTGGAGCGGTTAAATTTTCAAAACAGGCGGAAATATAATTTGAAACTTCTCAAGTGCAAACTTTTTAGTTAAAGCTAGAAGAAAAAAATATCAATTCGTATGTGCATCTATTCTTCTTCTAAATTATAATTCCATAAAAAGACATTTAAAGTCATTTTCACAAAAATTACTCAAGCCGCGAAACTAAAAGTGTAATTTCGAGACTAAGGAGACTTTGTTAGAGATCCTCGAAGACCATAGTCGGGTCCAGAAGGAAATAATTAAGTCAACTTTCCAAGATGAGTATTCCATTACTATTAATCTTTGAGTTTCAAGATATTTTAAAGAATTTTTAATATTTTGGGGATTTTCATAAAATTCCAAGGCATTTCCAATTGATTTGGGTGATTTAATGAGATTTCAAAGATTTTGAAATACTTTGAAGCATTTCAAGGGAATTTAAAAAGATTCTACAGAATTTTTCTTCTTCTGAATAAAAATTTCAGTAATATAATGAAATTTGGAAGAACTTGAAACACTTATGATATTTTCAGACTGCATGGCACTTGCAGGAAATTCAGAAAAATTCAAAGAATTCCCAAGTCACTTAATTTCCAATTTTCTTGGTGAGTTTTAAGAATTTAAAAACATTTTAAACATGCATTCTGGCTGGAAATTCAAAAATTAAAGCTTTTTTGATGAAAATTCATAATATCCCTTAAAATAGAACTATTTATGATTGCCAGAGGGGGGGGGGGAGGGTCGCACTTTTACATTTAGCGATTTTTGCTTGAAATAGATAAAAATATTAATGTGTATTGTATGTTTATGTATATATATGATTCGCAAGATAATTTTTCCTTTCTCAGTTTTGAAACATAAAATATCACAGAATTTTATAATATTTTGAATACCCCTCAAAAATCTACTCACGAAAATCCACAAATTTCACAGCCTTTCAAAGAATTTTAAATACTTATCATAGGGACCTCCAAGAACTTAAAAGTTTTTATTTGCAAGTTTTCAGAGTATTAAAAATAGTCCGACTGAATTTTGAATCTATGTTAATAATTATTAAAAAAATTAAAAATAAATGAATAAAAATAAAAAGATTTTTTGGTTCCATGCCTAGAGATAGGCCGGGAATTAGCAGATGGGAACATATGAACTCCTGTCTAATACAACGCTGCTGAAGGCTGTTGAGCTTCTCAACTTAAATCACCAACCAATTGAGAGTCTCGGTTTCCATTCCCTGTCCTCACCCCCTCCCCAGTAACAGAAGTTTTGGTGGGACTAACGTTACAACTAGGCTCTCCATCGTACGACGAATCAGTACTTAACTTGGACATAATTTCAAAATCTTTTTGATTTTTGTTAATGGGAAATTCTTGAGGCACAATCGCCGTTTTTTGCCTAAAAATACCTTGAATTATGCGGAAAAATATGTGCAAGTTTGAGATCAATCAGAGTGGCTGCTCATGGTTAAAAAAATTAAAAATCTCCAGCGTACCACGTTCAATGCACGTCCGCTGATGTATAATGAGGAGTCTGCAAACTTACGCTGGCATTAGGCTCCAAACACTTTGAAAATACTCGTAAATCAGACAAAAATGGTCCCAAAAATGATAGTACCTTCTATTCATCCGGTATTCTCATCTGATGTTCTTTCATATTTCATTTATTTTGTCTCCTGAACTTGTTGATATGATATTCTCTTGTTTTTTCTAGCTCCTCACTGAACAAGGTTTTCATATTGAAACTGTTCCGGATTCGTCACCTTTCTTTTTATACCCTGATTTTCTGTTCGCGCGTATGGCCTTGACCGGCCCCGAAATAGCCAGGTAGTCCTTGAGCCTCAACTCGCCTGCCAATGAGCGCTTGCCACGACATGAAGTGGCGTGAGGAGTTGCGGAGGCGACCTACGTTCTCTTTGAACGCTCCTTCGGTTACATATTTTGGGCATTGTCTTTCCGATCTTGACATGCTGCGGACTTTTCTCACTTTCGCTCGTTTTGTCAAATGTTTCACTTTCGCTCGTTTTGTCAAATGTTTCGCTTTCTCGCGGCTAAGGAAGCAATTCCTCATCGTACAGAGTAAGGCTTCGGTACAGGAATAGTAGCTGAGAATAGAGCAGCTTAAGTCATTCGTTTTATGATTTGAAGTTCTTCCTCAGATCGTCTCTTGTTTTTTCCTTGTTGAGATTCCCCGATCCCGATCTTCTTTTGTTCTTTCTTTGGTTTGATGACTGATTCTTCACAGTATATGGAAAGGTCTTCGTTGAGGAACAGTGGTTTGTATTCGCGATTCGTCATTGTTTCAAACTGAGCACGCTACTTATACTTTCATTCGTTTTATCACGTAAACTTGTTTTCTTGTCGTATTCAATTGTTTTCTCGTTTGAAGTAGTTATTTCGATCTTTCTTCATTTTTGTCGAATTTCACGTTGGTCCTCACAACTTTCTTTATTTTATATAAGCAGTCTATGAGATTAGAGAAGCTTCAGTCATTCGATTTATCATTTGAAATTCTTTCTTAGATCTTCTCTTGTTTTTTCCTTGTTGAGATTTGAGAAACTCCAGTCACTTGTTTTCAGATCTGATTTTGTTCCCGCGACCCCGATCTTGTTTTGTTCTTTCTTCGGTTTGTTGACTGATTCTTCACAGTATAAGAAAAGGTCTTCGTTGAAGAATAGTGATTTGGTTTCGAGATTCGTCATTATTTCAAGTTGAGAACTTTACTTGTGCTTTCATTCGTTTTGTGCCCTGAACTTGTTCTCTTATCGTATTCATTTGTTTTCTTATCCAAAGTCATGGAGAATAGACATAAGGAGACCAAAGTAGTGTAACCGAAAATGAGCAAATTTTTGTTGTATGATAATGTTTGAAATACTTCCCGTTCCCGTGCCAGGCGCTAGTGTCGCACGCGTATTGAGCGGCGGCTGTTTTTGTTTTGTTGACATTGACAGATTCTGAATTATTCACGATTCTAATATGTGATTTACAGAGGTAAATTGTCATTGACATAAAACAAGAGTTGAATAATTTAAATAATTTTATCCACCGCGAAACATCTTTTTTTGAAGTGTGTGTGTGTGTGTAACTGTAGAGATCCTGCAATGGACGAGATATGTACTTTTGAATTATTGCGCTAACGAATTTTGATTTCAACGTGAAAGTCAGGATTATTGCATTTGATAAATATTGAATTTTTCATCAATTTAAAATGCACCAAAGGTTTCCTTTTGAATTCATGACTCAATAAATTGTTTAAATGATTTAGGAATTTTGTATTTATGCTTGAGCCTTGAGGTTATATTTACACGGACCATGACGGCGGCCATCTTTACGCGTACCACACTAGCGCCGCGCTCGAGATGATCTAGCATTTCGATGCGTTATTGTACATCCGACAGAAAAATGCTCGTTTTTGGTGAAGTCAATGTACAGGACTTTGGTCTCCTTATGTCTATTCTCCATGTCCAAAGTAGTTATTTCGATCTTTCTTCGTTTTTGTCGACTTTCACGACGAAGATTAAGAATAATAACGAATAGAAGATACCGAGGATTGTGATAGGCAAGGGGACTCACCATAAAAAAGCACCCCGAATTGTGAGAGGCGAAGGGACTCACAATAAAAAATCACCCCGAATTGTGTACGCCTGCTTTTGAAGTATCATTGGAATATTTTGAAGTACTATTGAATTCTTTCGGAATAGTACGTTGGAGATTTTTAAATTTTTTAACCATGAGCAGCCTCTCCGATTGATCTCAAACTTTCACATATTTTTCTACATAATTCGAGGTATTTTTAGGCAAAAAACAAGATAAGAAAAGACGATACCCCAACATATTTAACCGGAGGAGCAAACGAAGCGAGCAGAGAGAACGTCGGTCGTCTCAGTAACTCCTCACGCCACTTCATGTCCTGACAAGCGCTCATTGGCAGGCGAGTTGAGGCTCAAGGACTACCTGGCTATTTCGGGGCCGGACAAGGCCATACGCGCAAACAGAAAATCAGGGTATAAAAGAAAGGTGACGAATCCGAAACAGTTTCAATATGAAAACCTTGTTCAGTGAGGAGCTAGAAAAAACAAGAGAATATCATATTAACAAGTTCAGGAGACAAAATAAATGAAGTATGAAAGAACATCAGATGAGAATACCGGATGAATAGAAGGTACTATCATTTTTGGGACCATTTTTGTCTGATTTACGAACATTTTCAAAGTGTTTGGAGTCTAATGCCAGCGTAAGTTTGCAGACTCCTCATTATACATCAGCGGACGTGCATTGAACGTGGTACACTGGAGATTTTTAATTTTTTTAACCATGAGCAGCCACTCTGATTGATCTCAAACTTGCACATATTTTTCCGCATAATTCAAGGTATTTTTAGGCGAAGAACGGCGATTGTGCCTCAAGAATTTCTCATTAAAAAAAAATCAAAAAAATTAAAAACATTTTTTTCTACCTTTTCTTTTTGTCTCAAATGTCCCATATTTTTTTCGAAACATCCCTCCATTGAAACATATAACATATTTTTTCTCCGCCGAAGTCAGCATAGCCGTTTCCGAGAAAAAGAGGTTTTTCGATTTTTCTACTAACCCCCATAACTCCCATAAAAATGATTTCTCAGATATAATCTTCCGGGGAATTGAACCTCATATTAGTACCAACTCATGGTGAAAATGTCGGACAGATTCGGCCGGGGGCAGCTTATACATACTTATCCTGCTATGCCCTTTCGCGCATAAAAGTGTTAGTTGAGTGTAGAACCTAATCATAGATAATACAAATCATAAAGTAGAATCGGAATAAATTAAAACTTTGATTGGCGAAATGCATACACATAGTAAACGTAATGGTCGATTTTCAGACGATGAATGGAGACTGGGTGTTTGGAATGCTTGAGAAGTGAATAATCTTAAGGTAAGAGAACTACGAGAAGCTATGAACGTAAGGAAACTAGATATTTTATGTGTACCTGAGACGAAGAAAGAGGGCTGCGTAAGTAAAAACATAGAAAATGGGGTGTTGAAAGGCGGTTTTGGAATATAGTCAACAGTAGATAGTAAATCACATGGTAGTCAGGGGGTCGGTTTAATTATGAATGAAGAAGCAAGACAGCATCTCAAAGATCATGATTTTGTATTTCCGAGATTTTTGTGGGCTAGAATGAAGGTAAAAATCAGAAGATTACTCATCATAGTGAGCTATGCCTCAGTTGATAGCGATTCGAGGAAAGTCAAAGACGGCTTCTGGGATACTTTAAATGATACAATAAGTACTTGCGATCAAGGTGAAAGAATAATTTCTCTAGGAGATATGAATTGATGAGTCGGCATCCAACGTCAGGATGTAGATAGAGAAAGGGCACTAGGTGAATTTGGGAATCCAAGAAAAAATTTTAACGGGGAAAAGTTAGTTCGCTTATGCCTAGAAAAGAGCCTGTTTATTACAAATACTTGGCTTCGACATAAAATGGTCCACACGTACACCTGGTGTGAAGGAAAAAACCGCAGTATAATTGACTTT
The DNA here is from genome assembly GCA_932178445.1 of Andricus quercusramuli. Lineage (NCBI taxonomy): Eukaryota > Metazoa > Arthropoda > Insecta > Hymenoptera > Cynipidae > Andricus > Andricus quercusramuli. Next base: position 163,867 of record CAKNXH010001176.1, read on the forward strand.
GTTATTGCGGATGAAAGACTGAGAGAACTAGTCAAAGATACAAGAGTCATGAGGGGTTCTGAATGCAATATTGATAATTACCTTCTAGTCCCCAAAATAAACTTAGGGCGAGGATGGGGAAAAAAGAGAACATAAAAATGAAACAAACGCGAATCAAGATTGAAAATTTACAGAACCCGGAAGTGCGAATAGATAGATTTTCAGAATAAGATAAACGAACGCTTAGATAAGGCAACTTGGGAGGCGCTTAGAAGCAATAAAGATATAGAAAACACGTGGACTTCGTTGCGGGATATCATTGTTAAAACTGCGATTGAAGTGGGTGGTACGGCAGTGGTGGGAAGAAAAACTGGCGATGCGTGGTGGAATAATGAAATTGAGGCAACGCGACAAGAAAAGAAAGAAGCGTGCGAAAGAACGTTGCACATCACAGGTCTTAGTGATGAGGAGAGAAAGAGGCTTAAAAATGATTACAGATACAGAAATAGGAAAGTAAAACGAATAGTCAAGGAAAGTAAAGAAGACATCAGAACAGAAGAAAAAAGGAAAATACAAAACGACTTTGAAGGAACCGTGAAACTATTATTTAAACACATGGAGGAAAGTAAAAGTACAGAGTTTGTCAGCCTGAGCAACAGGAAATGTGAAATGCTATATGATATAGACAGGATAGTAGACGATTCAAAAGACTCTTTTTAACAATTATTAGGAGATGAAGATATAGGTCAACAGAACTGAGACATAGAAAATAATGCACTAGAAAACCCAGTTGGAAAGGTATATGTCACTGAGGTTAGAGATATAATTAAGAACTTAAAAAACGGTAAGGCTACTGGCGTAGACAGTATTAGCGCTGAAATGCTAAAATACGGTGGCGAGTACATACCTCGCAGGTTGTGCGAATTGATAAATTTATGTATCTAGATGGGAGAAGTCCCAGACGAATGGACAAAAACGATTATCGTTCCAACATACAAAAGAAAGGGAGATAAAAGCAACTGCAGTAGTTACAGAGGTATCAGCTCACTAAGTACCGTAAGTAAAAAATACTTATCCGAAGGTTGATGAAAATTACAGAAGAAAAGATATGGGAAGTCCAAAGTCGATTTATGCCAGAAAGAGCATGTACGGATCAGATATTTAGCTTACGACAGATCACAGAAAAAAGCTTGAGAGTAGGAAAGAAAATTTTCTGTGCATTTGTTGATCCAGAAAAAGCATTTGACAAGGTAATTAGAATTAAGCTTTGGGAAGTCCTTAAAGAGTACGGAGTCAATGGATGGTTCCTACAAGCAATAGAAACAATATATACAGGTAGTGAAGCTAGTTTCAGGCAAATGGGAGACTGACTGACTGGTTCCATATTATGCCAGGCGTGAAACAAGGATGCGTTATGTCCTCATGGCTATTTATCATATTTATAGATAAATGTCTAAGAGTGGCCTTCTTCGACGAAGAAGGTGTAGATTTCGAAAAAGTGAAGGTACGTGGGTTATCTATCGCAGATGACAAGATTGATATGGCAGAATCAATCGAGAACTTGCAAAGAATGTAAAATAATCTTAATACATGCATGAAGAACATGGGCCTAAAAATTAACATGAATAAAACAAAAATTATCGTATTTGAAGAAAAAAGTGAGAAAACAATGTGCAACATTGTCCTAAATGATAGGAGATTAGAGCAAGTTGACAAATATATATATCTGGGTAGCCTATTCACTAGCGACGGCCAAATAGGTGTGGAGTTAGATAGGCATATAAATAAGGGTAAGAAGGTTATCGGTAGAGCAGGGTCCATTCTCAGAAATAAAAACACATCAAAAAAAGTTGAAATAGTCATACATAATTCTATATTCGTACCGACTGTACTATACGGTCGCGAGACACGGACCTGTCAAGAAAAGGACAGGAGTAAAATTAACGCGATTGGCATGAAACCTCCGCGCACAATATGCGGGAAAATACTGATGGACAAAGTCCGAAACGAGAGAATCCTCAAAGAATGTGGTACAGGAGAGACACTGGTTGATATATGGGAAAGAAATCAGTTGAGATGGTTGGGACATCTTGAAAAAATGAAAGATGAACGACTGGCCAAACAAGTGTAAAGAGGTAAAATAAATGGCAGAATTCCTAGAGGTAGATAGCCGAAAGAATGGTTAGAATCTGTGAATGAGACGTCAATCCGAAGAGACATAAAAAGCCATAGAAACACAAGAGCTTTCATGAAAAAATCCATGGACGTGAAGGAAGCTAGGGTAGTATGCCAAGACAGAAAAGTGTGGCGACAAATACTTTGTAAACAGAGTGAGACTTGGGGTGATCGCTGAAGAGATTGATCAGCAACCTGGGTCGAAGCAGTGTTGCGGAACGAACGTGGCAGTTAAATAAATAACACGAGAATTCTAGATCAATCTCAAAAATCTATACCTTACACCTATATACCTATCTGCCTTTTACCTATATACCCATCTACGCATTACTATTTTCAAACCGAGTAACTCACTCCTACCCCGAATGGGAAATGGCCTAATGGTATAATAATATTCTTTATCTTGTTTTTATGAGGAAAACTTTTTTAATACTGGGAATGCAACATGACAGTGAATAATGTATTTGTTCGTGTTTTCGAGACGCATCGATTGACCTATCGAACAACCTTTCATGACATCCCATAACCTACCAATACCGTTTCTTGATTTTCCAACAAAATGATGACCTTTCATAATCAGTCAATAGCGACTTGCACACTCTTGTACTGAACGCCTTGGTAAGCAGCCACTGGCATATTACAAAGTTGTAATCTATTATTTCTGAAATTGTATAACAAAATTCCAAATGTTGACTTAATGTAAAAATTATTGATTAAACTGAATTAAATTGAAATAAATTGAATTGAATAACAGAACACATTGATTGATTTTTTATTGGTCTCTCTAATTTTCTGCAAATAAGATTTTTGATAAGACAGAAGCATAAGCTTGAAGAATATTGGAAGAAGCAATTTTTTTAGAAAAAAAACTTCCTCTTTGAGGAATAAAATTTACGTGACACCTATGAGGAAGCAAAATGCTCATGAAATTAGCAAAAATAAACAGAAAAGTAGCGGATACATGCATACGCATAGTACTTCACAACAGTATTTAAATTTTAACTTTTAGTTTTACTGAATTGTGCTTTGGCATAAGTACTTTACTGAGAAAAGTTTAGAAAAAGTTATTATTTGAAGGAAAAGTGGATAATGGCTGGGTCCTCAAGTGGTCAACTTTTTGACAATAACCCTCATATCGGTGTAAAGTGCATTCGTTCTGATCTCATTTAGAGCGTTAATTTTTTCCATATTATTCTTATTATTTTCTAACTTGTTCTTGTGTGAACCTGGGTTTTTATCATAGCCACGGACTAACTCAAGTGACTGATGAGATGAGGATGTGATAAGTGGATTTAATAAGATGTCTGAAATCTTCTGCGATGATGTTGTAGGTACAAAATTGGGAGCATGTTGTAGTTTGGATTTCGTATTTTATCGCTGTTATCCATACACAGCAGCCGCGAGCGTTGAAGGTAACAACAGTCACCTCTGAATGCTTTCTTAGATCTGCCATCCATTCCATATTATTATTATTATTATTATTATTATTTGGTTTAAACATAGTGCAAAATAGGTTGAACCGTTAAAATTTATTTGTACGTGCATGATTGTACGGTGGATCTGGATATCTATACGTAAAAGCGAATAGGTGTTGTCAGTACGTGCTTGAGAGCGCTTCAGAGCCCCATGAACGACGAGAACCCCTTCCAATCGCTGCACTGCAATCTCCAACCCCGTATCTCCTGTCCTCGTTACTCGCCCTCTGCTATTCCCACAACCCCTGTCATTCCCAACCCATTCCATTGGTACTACACCTCCACCTCTGCAACCGCTCAGTACCGCATTCAGATGAGCCTATTTTCCGGCCCGTTGCGACCGGCGCTACATCCGCGCGCTTCCACAGAAGGAAATGTAAAAAGAAGAGAAAGATAGAAGGTAAAAACGCTAAAACGAAGCAGGATCAGTAAGGTTGGGTGGAGGTCTGTGACTGGAGGAAAAAGGATAGGTTGAGCAGTGAGTATGCGAGATAAGCTAAGAAAAAAGCATCCTCATTCAGCGAAAAAGTGCTGCCCCAATTCACTGAACCCGAAAAATGCGACGATTTTGAGAGGGAAAGAACAGGGGTTTGCACTACCGTTTTTTTTAAATAGTTGTTTTTTTCATAATTTTTCGTTTTTTAAATCTAGGTATAATGCTATTGAATCAATAGGCCGCACTATCGCCCTAGTTCGAAAGCAGATCTTATTGACTGAAATGTGTATAAATATTATTGAATTCATAGCATTATTGTTAAATGGAAATTAATAATCAAAGGCGAAGCGCGTAATGACATGCGATTCTTTGAGAAAAGGCAGTGCATGCTCGGCCGGTAACGGCAAAAAAGTTCTCTGCCGGTATATTATGATAACATCATTGTACATTATTACATTTGTTATTAAATTTTCATTAGAGTTTCATTACATTATAACATTATTATTATTGTTATTGCACATAACATTATTTCTGTGACCAGTCACAGGGGTGTCTTTTCGCCATCCCTACACAAGATCCCGGAAAGGGTTAGGGGTTTGACCAACATTATTTTTCTGTCCAGTCACTGGGGTGCCTTCTGGCGCTTACGAGATGTTGAGATGTGAGAGGGTTGAGACAACACTATTTCAGTGAGAAGTCATAGGGTAGCCTTTCTGTCCCCATGAGACGTTAAAAAGGGGTAGGGATTTGAAAAACACTATTTCTGTGACCGGCGACAAGGGTGCCTTCCCACCCCCGCGAGACGTTAGAAGGAGGTAGGGGTTTGACAAACATTATTTCTGTGAACAGTTACAGGGCTGCCTTCCAGCACCCACGAGACGTTGGAAAAAAGTAAGGGTTAAACAGAACTATTTCTTTCCGCCCCAGCGACTCGCTGGAAATGGGTAGGGGTTTGACCAAAATTATTTTTGTAATTTCACATTGGTGCTTTTCCGCGCCCAAGAGACGTTAATACAGGGTAGGGGTTTAAACAAAACTATTTATGTGTCCAAGGAGTATCTTCCTGTCCCAACGAGACTTCGGAAAGGGTTAGGGATTTCACCAACATTCTTTCTTTGACCTGTCAGAGAGAAGTGCTTTTCCGCCTTCACGAGAAAGGGTTAAGGGGTAGGGGTTTGACCAACATCATTTCCATGACCAGTCAAAAGCATGCCATCCCGCCCCCATAATGCTTTGAAAAGGGGCAGAGGTTTGACCAATATTACTTCTGTGGCTAGTCAAAGGAGTGCCTTTCAATCTCCACGAGACGTTGGAGAGTGTAGGGATTTGACCAAAATTATTTCTGCAATCAGTCACATGGGTGCTTTCCCACCGCGACAAGACGTTAGTAAGGGGTAGGGTTTTAAACGAAACTATTTCTGTGACCAGTCACAGGGATTTTCTTTCCGCCCAAACGATTCGTTGGAGAGGGGTAGGAGTTTGACCAAAATTGTTTCTGTAACTTCACATGAGTCCTTTTCCGCCCCCACGAGACGTTAATATTGGCTAGGGGTTTAAACAAGACTATTTCAGTGTCCAGTTACAGAAGTGCCTTCCCGCCCCAACGAGACGTCGGAAAGGAGTAGGGAGTTTACCAATATTCTTTCTTTGACCAGTCAGAGAGAAGTGCTTTCCCGCTCCCACGAGAAATGTGAAAGGGGTAGGGGTTTGCCCATCATTATTTCTGTGATCAGTCAAAGAGGTTATTTTCCGCCCCATAATACTTCGGAAAGAAGCAGGGGTTTGACCAAAATTATTTCTGTCATCAGTCACATGGGTGCTTTTCCGCCCCTCCGAGACGTTAACAAGGGGTAGACGTACAATCGTTACTCGTAATTATTAAGTCGCTAATCGATGATAAAGTGCGATATATACATGAAACGTTCCATATAAATCGTCAAAAGCCAAAATATGACAAAATATATCCTAAATCACATGACCATACTCCCTTCGGTATGCTGCAAATATGTTTCTCTTCGTTCCCCAGCCGATAGTACGTCTTCCCGGCCGCATTTCTATTAACGCGAGTTCTGGTTGGCTGCGAGATTTTGGTGGCTCGGTGACGTAGCAGCCTGACGTAGCAACGCTCACTATTGTGTTATTGTGTACTTAACCTCTGAAAAATATTTATTTTGGCAGGTGAATGGGAAAAAGAGAGCGTCAGTGTGTTCAACTTCAAAACTGATCGTTGAACATTATTGCGATTTTTGTGCATAAAAAGAAGGCACAGAACCTCAAAAATGGTCGACTCCTCGTCTGAAGGTTCTGCGGACGGGGTATTATATATAAAGTATCACAGAAAAACATAAAATAAAAAATATGTGTTTTTCATACCCGCCCCAACCAGCAAAACCTCGGCTCCGCCTCGGCTTTGCAAACGTCGGGCGGGCGACCAAATCCCAAGAATCTGCTCAGCTGACCGAGAGCAGCAGCGGCGCTACGCGAGGTGGCGCGCGTGCTAATGCACACGGCCAGAAATATTGGATGCCCTGGCGTGCGTGATATGAGGCCTCTGCTTCGCCTCGACCTTCATATCACACACGTCCTGAAATTCAACTTTCTGGCCGTGGTTCGTAATATACTAATGTAAAATAATTGTTCAATTTTTAAGGTAAAAAGTTTGTTTTGGCTGTTTTTCATCGATTATAACACTTATGAAAAATCTTTGAAGATTGTAGTATTCTGCTCGAAATGTATTAAAACTTCATTAATCTTGACCTTCTGACTTTTCCAAAGGAAATGTGTTATACATATGGGTAATGTTGCGGTATTACGGTCTGGGTGGCCATTTTACTGCGCAAATGTCGTATTTTGAATATTGTTTGCTCATAACTTTGGATACTAATCACTCCCAAATGTGACCTTCAAGATTTTACTGAAATTGTGCGTTTGATTGTTAAAAAATTATTTTCAATTTGCAAATAAATTACATTAATAATGCGTTAGGTTAACTACTTATACCATTTAAGTTAGCTAAGGAAAAAATAGATGTGGGCCTAAAGAAACTAAGATGAGAAGCTGGGATAACTGCTTTCATTTTTACTACTTTTCTCAGCTAGTTTGAATGAGAAGCTCGTTTTTTTTCTTCCGACATATCGCCAGGACATGGAGTATCCTGAAAAATGTCCTAAAAATCTCCCAAGATTTCCATGGCATATTCCAAGGATATTGACATTTCCGCCCCGTACGATATCCATACAATGGTTCTGTGCGGGATATATGTGTGCAATATCTTGGGGACATCCTTGGCATATAAAATTGGGATATTAGGAATTCATTAGGAATTCAATCAGGACATTCTGAGATATCCTCAAGATATTCCAGGGATATCGAGATTTCTGCCCTGTACGACATCACTTGCAATATTTCTAGGATATCCTGGGAAATTCCAAGGATATCCTGGGGGAAAAATGGGATATCCCGCCGATATCTCATGCTGTAAGGGAAGTATTGGAAATATCAAAACAGCCTACCGTAAGAAGTTGTCATGGGTTTTCGATAGTCAGGAAAGTGTAAGAAAAATTGTATTAAGCTCTAAGAAAATTATGGTTTTCTTTTTCTTTCTTTGGTAATTTTCCAAAAATGATGACTAAAATAAAAATTTTTTTTATTTTTTAAAAACTTTTTTTATTTAGGAATGTCCGAATTTATCCCACATTTCCAAAACTACCCCGTTTGTCAGTACGTTCCAAAGTAGGTTTTTTGTGCTTAAAACTCATAAACAGCCCTCAGAAAGTATAGTAAATTGAAAAACTGTAAAAAGATCGCTACCTCAACAAAATTTGTTACAGCTTGTGAAAATCAGGGACGCCTTCTTTCACCCACAGAATCGTAATTAAAGTTGTTAATTTTATAAGGGGTACTATTTTAGTGATTATTTAGTTAGATTATTTAGTGATTATTTTACTTAGAACTAATTTGAATGTCAACATTGAAAACTTTAAAAGTCTGTTTATGATTTTTAACAAAATATATAAAATAGGATATAAGAAACATATTTTAATTTTAGCCGTTCTAAAATTTATATTCTACAATTCTTTAAATGAAACTAGAAATTAAAGCTGGATTTCATTTACCAGCTTGTATTTTTTGCCGTTTTATGTCTTTTAAATAAGCGAAGAGACATCAGAAGGAAAATGTCACTGAACCTGTCCATGGAAGAGCGAAGTACTATAACAAGGGTTCGATGCATCATAGGCCTCTCTGTCGCACTTGCACCCCATTATCTCTGGGAAATAATAAAGCTGACGACAAAGAGCAAACGTGGAATGTGTGAAATGTCTACCGTAGGGATTCCGAGCAAGGGGATGAAAAGCCACGTGCATAATGCTGTTACGCTGATTGTGTGTACACTGAACATTATTTCTGTCAAAACAAGCCCATAGTCGCACTTTATGAATTCCTAAATATCTAATCATATCAGACACTATCCACTGAAAAAATTGTTAGTTGGCCAACTATTTAGTTTGTAAGATATGGTACTGCTATTTTATTTGTTCATATTGCTATTTTATTAGTTGATACAATAATTTTATTAGTTGCAGTGGCTAATTAATTACTACTAATTATTACCAATAAAATAACTGTACCATATCTTACAAACGAAACAGTTGGCCCATTAAACACTTTTTTCACTGTCCATATTTATCATAGACAAATTTTCCAACAATCGACAAAATTTGAAATAAATGTTCTACAATGACCCGAGACAGCTCTACTTTAACAATTCCAAAAACTTTCACAATTTATTTTTCATTATTAAAAAAATGCTACTTAGGCCAGGATTGAGATTGTCATAAAATAAGTTCGTTTGATAATAATATGTAGTATTTGAATAAAAACTCTTGAAAAAAATTAAGTAACACAAACAGACATCATTACTCAAGTAAAAGAGTTACTTTGAAATCTTTAAACAAGTTAAAAATCTGTAATAAACCTAAAATCTTTTAAATCCTTCGAAAGCTTTTTAATCCTTTCATATCCCTTGAAATTTGTTGGTATAAGATGGAGAAAAAACGAAGAGAAAAAGCTGCAAAGATAAAAATCAATTCGGTTCAAAGGTCAGCTTTTTCTTGATTTAAGGTTGAGTTAAAAATTGAAGAATAGCCAGAAAAATGATGCAGATATATAGATTGAAGGATTAACTATGGAGAGAGCTTAAATGAAAATAAAATGTAGAATAGAACTCAGGTGATAAAAAAGTGTAAAAAAAAGTAAAATACGAACATAAAAAGAGATGAGAAATGTGGAGCAGTTCGAACGCACCTATGTATTCAAATTCTCATTTTGTCGCAAGGCAGATATAATATCAACAATAACATAAGATTCGCCTTAACAAAAGACGGCTTTCACAAAAGTTAATTTTTGTTGCCCTTGATTCTGAAATTTTTCCGGTTCCTATTGAACCCTCATTACTTTCTTTGTGGTGAAATTTTCCCCTTCAAGAAAACCAATTTTCCAACAAATTCACTTTAATATGCAGGCTCATTAAATTATGCGGTTTTCCTTCGCTTTCTGTGTCTCTGGTCACGGAAAAAATTACTCTCAATATTCCAGTAACTTGGTGAGCGCTATCGATTGACTTAATCACTGAAGAATGATTTCGTAATAAAACTCTCCGCGTGTCGTCTGCGTCTGTTTCACGACCTCAGTCTATTCCTGCCAAAATTACTGCGACCGTGCGACGCGTCCGCCAAAGAGGCATTTCGTGTCTGTATTATTGCTCTGTACCAAACCTCACGATCCTGGGTTGAATGGTTTCGAACTCCTCTCATATAAATTAACAAAAATAGCTACACTTTCCATCAATTCAAGATATTTCACAGCTTTGAGCTGAACAGTAATCAATTAAAAGATAAAGTTCCTATATTTTGATCTACGAAACTAGATCAGATTTCGAGACTCTTCTTTAATTTTATTTTATCATTAAATTAATACCTATACCTTTAACCCTTAAACTGCACCGTGGGTGTCAAACACCCAGAGCCAACTTTGGCTTCTAATATTCTATATTAAATTCGATATAATGGGATATGTGCCGACATCTGGCGGTTGTTCGTGAGTGTATTAGTGAGTACAGTACATTTTAGTACTCGCTCTTCCTCACTTTTATGTAATATTAGACTTTTATGTATCAATCAATTGATTTTAGCATGGAAAATACACTGTTTGTTTTTAGTCAAAAATTGAATTTTCATTTCGCAAAATAAATACCTTTTTTTGAAAAAAATTATATCGTTATAAAACCAACGAAATTTACAAAAAGACGTATAATTCTACATCCCATCCAAATTTGGTGATAAAATATCGAAATCTGGCTCAGTTATACAAGTTTAAATATCTGGGTGTCAAACACCCACAGTGCAGCTAACGTAATTATTTTGAGGTGTGCAGTTTAAGGGTTAAATTATTCATCATTTCCATTTTTAATTATCGCATTATTATATTTTCTTTCAAATTCGACTATTTTCGGACCTGACATTTTCAACTTTCTTTTATTATTTGATAAACTCGAATTCACACTGTGATAGATTTTTCTGGGAACTTGGGACATATAAAAAAACCTTTTATTAGCTCCTATTTTCCATTGGAAAATTTAGAATTATAATTTGAGCCAAAATTGTCAAGAATATGATTATGAAAATTTACTTTTGGATTATGTCAGCTCTAGATTTTACGAATTAGGCGCTTCCAAATCAATTTAGAACTATCATCGTTTAAAATTGAATTTTAAAAACTCTCTATTATTTTTTTCTCAAAGTGACTAATTTTGAATTTTTCAAGACTTCAATTACAATATTTTTTAATTTAAATTCAAGAATTCTGAATCAGACTAAAATCAAATTCAAAATTTCATTTAACGTCCAATAATCAAGTCAATATATAGAATTCCTGAAAATAAAACAAGAATTCAACAATAAAATTTGGACAATCACCACAAAATGCTCCCATTGCAATTCCTAAAAAACAAAATAAAAAAATGTGTTTCTTTGGACAAAAATAAAAAAGAGGAAAGAAAAATGAGAAAGCAACCAACCAAATCCCCTTCCTTTTCTTTTTTATTTCTTTCGTCTTTTTTTTTTATTATTATCAAATCACAAAAAAAGCATGCAAAGTATGTTTTAAATTACAGTGACTGCAGTAACACCTCAAATGGAAAGAGTGCAAAAAGAAAGAGAAGGAGGATGGGGTCTGAAAAGCATGATTCCTGTAGCCATTACACGCGTCTCCTCTGTTTAATCCTCCTGAAATTTTTTGCGTTCGCCATCCCTGTTCCTCTCTTTCGTCCTTTTATGCACCCTTGGTTTGCGTCACGCCACGTTCTGTTAGAGGTGGCGACAAAAAGCCCGATGCAGCAGCAGCAGCTAGGCGGGGGTGGTTTTTCGGTCTGGGATGATGTCTGGATGGGGAGAAGGTTTTATGACAAACAAGGCGGCAAGTGCCATCTGCGGCTGTCAGAACCATCGTGACTATGGCTTGCAACCCCTAAAACCCAGCTTCGCTCTTTCCCCGACACACACCGTTTGTCACCCTCACCTCGGTAGCGCAAAGCGCAAACCCTGGTGGTGCGAGTATGGCCGGCGCTCGTTATAGCGTGAAGTGTTTGCTAAGAGATTAGGCAGTATGACGTATTCACAACGCCACGCAGCCTCTTTCGGGCTTAGTACCAGCCACTGATCCCCACGGATCAGCGTCGTGCACGCCCTTTTCAAGTTTCCATACGCGTAGATGGCCTTGGTAACAATTGTTAATATTGGATGGTTTTGTACATACGTGTATCTTCCTCGAGTAGAAGATATGAGAGTTCTCTTATCTCGTTGAATTTGGATGTGTTGATGGCATATTATCATAGGATGAAAAGAAAAGAAAGAAGCTTACGAAAGAACGCTGCACATTACAGGTCTGAGCGATGAGGAGAGAAATATACTTGAAAATGATTACAGAGAAAAAAAGAGGAAAGTTAAACGACTAGTCAAAGAGAATAAAGAGAAAATCAGAACAGAAGAAGAGAACAAAACACAAAACTACTTTGAAGGAATTATGAAACTATTATATAAACAGTTGAAGGAAAGTAAAAGTAGAGACTTTGTCAGCATGAGAAACAGGAAAGGTCAAATGATATATGGTATAGACGGGATAGTAGACGCTTTAAAAGACTCTTTTAAAGAATTATTAGGAGGTGAAGATATAGGGCAACAAAACTGCGACATAGAACATAATGCATTAGAAAACCTCATTGAAAAAGTCTGTGTCACTGAGGTCAGAGACATAATTGAGAACTTGAAAAACGGTAAGGCTGCTGGTGTAGACAGTATTAGCGCTGAAATGTGTAAATACGGTGGCAAATACATACCTCACAGGTTGTGCGATTTGATAAACTTACACTGTAAAAACTAGGATTCGATTTAGAAATTCATTCGGTATTAAAACAGTTCACGCAATAAAACAATCCCACTTCAGTTTGATCCGCCAATCTAATAAAATAAGATCGATTTGTGGATTGAAATAGGCTCGAAATGAGGATCATCTGTCAATAACTTAATCTGATAAAACAAATTCTAATCTGTCAAGTTTAGAAACCAACGTAACCCATAGAGCTGAAGTTCGCGACGTATAAGTGTGACGGTTCAACACTAATTTTTACGAATTTTTAATTTCATCTATTTTTGTTTTTTGTAAGAGTGAAGTTTGCAACAATTGAAACAATGCACCCTCTGAATCAACTTAGTTCGCTATCTTGGATCATTTATCTGTCTGAAGTTAGCAAACTAAACAAGACAAAAACTGGTACTAAAATAAGACTATTTGTGAGATCATATTAGAACGCCCAAAAAAGGATCCCAGATAAAACTTAATGACTAGTTTTTACTATATATGTATCGAGACAGGAGAAGTCCTAGATGATTGGAGAAAAGCGATTATCATACCAATATACAAAAGAAAGGGAGATAAAAGCAACTGCAGTAATTACAGACGTATCAGCCTACTAAGTACCGCAAGTAAAATATACTACAAAATACTTATTCGTTAGGTAATGGAAATCACAGAAGAGAAGATATGGGAAGTCCAAAGTGGATTTATGCCAGGAAGATCATGTAAAGATCAGATATTCAGCCTAAGACAGATCACAGAAAAAAGCTTGAGAGTAGGAAAGAAAGTTTTCTGTGCACTTATTGACCTAGAAAAAGCATTTGACAAGGTAAATAGAAATAAACTTTGGGAAGTCCTTAAAGAGTACGGAGTAAATGAAGGGCTCCTACAATTAATAAAAACAATATATACAGGTTGTAAAGCGAGTGTAAGGGTAAATGGGAAACTGAGTGACTGGTTCGATATTATGCAAAGCGTGAAACAAGGATGCGTTATGTCCTCGTGGCTATTTATCATATTCATGGATAAGTGTCTAGGAACTGCCCTCTTCGACGAAGATGGTGTAGATCTCGAAACCGTCAAGGTACGTGGGTTAGCTTTCGCAGATGATAAGATTGTTATGGCAGAATCAGTCCAGAACTTGCAAAGAATGTTGAATAAACTTTAATACAAGCATGAAGGACATTGGACTCAAAATTAACGTGAATAAAACAAAAATCATGGTGTTTGAGGGAAAATGTGAGAAAACAGTGTGCATCATTGTCCTAAATGATCAGAGATTAGAACAAGTCGACAAGTATGTATATCTAGGTAGTCTATTCTTTAGCGACGGACAAATAGATGAGGAGTTAGATAGGCGCATAGATAAGGGTAAGCAGGTTATCGGCCATACACAATTCTATATTTGTACCGACTGTATTATACGGTAGCGAGACATCAACCTGTCAAGAAAAGGACAGGAGTAAAATTAACGCGATTGGCATGAAATCTCTGAGCATAATATGCGGGAAAACACTGATGGACAGCTCAGGTCCGACAAGCGAAAGGACCTGGGTTCGATACCCAGAAGAATTAAGAGTGTTCCAACAAAATTTTGTCATTTTCGGGCCATCTCTCTTCAAGCTATGCAAACTCAACTTTAGCTCGTTGCAAGGACATTTCTGAATTGAGATATTTGAATTTTCTTGATGAAGAACTCGATGAACAAGATAAAGAATCAATCGTTATGCTATAGATAACAGAGCATCTGAACAGGAGGCAATCAGAAATTCACTTCGCTTTTTCTGGACAGGAAATTCTTGAAATCATGATGCTTTTGAAGTTTTTGTGACAGGAATTTGGAAGGCAAGATTATTCATTTTATACAATTTGTGGATTAGAAATGGCTATTTAAAAAACATTAAGAGGCCACAATCGACAACTAGAAGCAGATGGAGACAAAAAAACCTGGTACTCAGGAAACATCAGGGATTTTGAGAAAAATACTTGACTAAATTAATTTCCAATGGGGCAGGAAGCAGTCTAATGTCCATAAGGGTGGTCCAAAAATGCCTTAGAATTTGTTTCGAATTTGCATGCATGTCGCCCGGAAATTTGTTTAAATCCAGAAGAAAATAAATTTGTTTTTCTGTTGTTGGAAAAAATGATTTCCAACACTTTATTTCTTTTTCCTATTGAGTTCAGAATTGAATGCCAGTATTTCAATATTGAGAAAAGGAGAATTTTCAAAGTTTGAAATAATGAAATTATATTTTTCTCTTAATTTTCTGGTGATTTGTAGATGAAATATAAATTATTTATTTTATTCAGATAAAAAAATGATATACGAGACATAAGTGTAGTGAATGACACATTTTATGTTCTCAATAATTATTTCAATAATTGTTCATAATATTGGATGTTTATTTTGGCTTCAGGGTCAGGTCAGGCTTCAGGTTAAAGTTGCAAAAAATATTTATAAGGGACGCAGTGTAAGAATCTAGTTTAAATAAGAAAATTATTTCAAATTTGATTCAGTTCGTTTTCAATGTCTTTTGTAATGTTTGCATAAATTTCAAATGTGTGTTGCCATTACCACAATTGGATAAATTAATAAAATAACATTTGTAATATAATATAAGGGTCTTTGGTAGGGGCTTTGGTAATTTTCACAAGTTTAGTTGACAAAAATCTGTTCAATCAAAATTCGAATTTCAAATTTGTATAAAATATCACATTTACCAGTTAATTTCATTGCATTGTAAATTTTACTCGCTGCTCATAACAAATAAGATCACCGAACTATTATAATAGTAATACATTTTTCAATTTCTAAGAACTGTATCAAATTTCCCAAAGCCTAATATCACTCAAGACTGCACTAGACCCTTATATTATATTGCAAATTGTATTTGATTAATTCGTCCAATTGTTGTAAGGACAACACACTTCTTTAGATTATATTACAAATTTTAATCATTTATCCAATTATTGTTATGGCAATACACATTTGAAATTCATGCAAACATCCCCAAAGACATTTAAGACTGTACTAAACCAAATTTGAAATAATTTTCTTATTTAAACTAGATTCTTACACTGAGTCCCTTATAAATATATTTTGTAACTGTCTAAAGCCAAAATCAACATCAAATATTTTAAACAATTATTTTTCTCGAGGGTCAATATAATCTCCTCACTGAAAATTATTTCAATGTTTTTCTCAAATTGATTGTTAATAGAAGCGATTTGAGATTCACATACAAATCACGTATGTGTTTTTCTGTGAGTACCTTATTACATTATTATTCTACATCATCAATTACGCAGTCAAACAATAAACAGTACCGTGCTAGATATTGCTCCGTGAACTATGTTTCATCGCAAATTCATATTCTCTGTCATTTTTCTCGTCAATAATTATCTATTATGTCAAAAAATCGGCTAAAAGTAAATACAAATATGAAAATATATCCAAGCAATTATTATCTGATGAAGAATAGTAATATGATATTGTTTTTATTATAACAGTATAACAACCTATTGTAAAGAATTACACAGCCGCACAAACAAAAAATTTCTGGCCTGGGGGTCAGAACATGTTTATTATATGTTTTTGGGGTCGCCGAAACCGAATCCATAGTCCATTTTACCCCATCACATCAGGCTTTGGCGTAACCTCAAAAAGTCTTCACAGCCACACAAAAATAAAAAAATAATTCTGGCTTGGGGGTCGGACCATTTTCGCAATATGTTTTTGGGGTCGCTGAAACCGATTTTGAATTCCATTTCACCCCATCATGTCAGATTTTTGACTTAGAGGAAATATTACAATCAGAGTCCAATTAGCCCGTTATATTTCAAAAAAAGAGAATGACTCACTGTTTAAACTAAAATGAGTTTATGACCTCAACAGGTAGTTTAATGCATTTCGTAAATAAAATATGCACAAGAGAGCCAGACATATTTGAAGTCATATAATCTTCTGGCAACGAAATATGACGTTTTATAGAGGACATAAGGTCAGACATACTCCTCTGATTTAAAACATTGTTTCTCATAAGTTATAAGTATGTATTAGAAATTTGTAGCTTGTTTTTGAAAAAAATTCTACGTCGTTCTCTAAATCTGTATAATAAATTTCTCTTTCTTTGGTTTTATTTTCATCGACATGTAATATACAATACATTTTGAATTGTATACGTATATTAAATATACGAAAAATGAAATTTCGGTTCAAATCTATTCAGCGATGATAAAGAAATTGACACTTTTTCTGATCAGTTTACAGAAAAAATTAAAATTTTTGATTTTGACAATTTATTCTGTTACCCTAACCAGCACCTCTCTTCATAATTTGAAACGAAATCGGTCATGACATCGATTTCCCCTTCTTAAAACTTCAGCTGGGAAAATCAAGTTGTATTTAATAGACAAATCTTTTCCTTTATTCGAATCCAATGTTTTTTTACAATAATTCTTGTAGGAGAGAGTAACCAGTTGCGGGCACTCTCCGGTTGTGGGCACCTCTGCGTAACAACGGACATAATACAAATATGCCAGATCTAACTGGTAGCGTAATTGTATTCTGACCGTGGTACGCAGTTTTCGAGGTGATATCAACGTAAATAGACGATTTGTGCAATAGCTGCGATCATATTGAGAAAAAAAAGTAAAAATTAACGCATTTGTAATTTACCAATTTTTAAAAACTGCGGTAAATCAAAGTAAATAATCTCAAACAGGTGAGTGTTATCGATATTTCTACAGTATTTTCGTTGTTATTTAAGATGTCTCACCGATTCATATGAAAGTTACGAAACATCACATTTTCTTGATGCACCGATAATGGTCGTGAATTCCGGTTGTGGGCACTTAAATGTAACTGGTTATGGGCATATTTTTTTCATATAAAGCTTCTGTTTGACTTGAAAACTGTCAGATGTTAGCATTTATGCCGACATAACATATTCCATTAATGTTTTAACGTATTTTAGTTATTATTTTAGTTTACGTATTTCAGCGATGACAACCCCGAAGAAGTCAAATACCGAAGTCAAATACCGTTTTTTTCATATATGGCTGTCACTCGTGATCCAATTAAACTGTTGCTTGGAAACATACATAATCATATAATTAAATTTACATTAATGAACAGCATTCTTGGCATCAAATAAAATTTCATTTTACTACAAAAGGAGACATCAAAGATGTACTTTTCGTATAAAATTCGAAAGAAATGTTATTTTCTTAAATAAACGTTTTATAAACATTACATTTGAATTGTAACACAGCCACACACAAAAAATCGTTTTTGGGGCCTGGAGGTCAGAACATGTTGACCATATGTTTTTTGGGTCACTGAATCCGAATCCGAGGTCCAGAAAACCCCAGCACGTCAGGGTTCTGACATAACCTCATAAAACCTCATAAAATTTCATTTTCTCAAGTCCGGGGCTTAGACCATGTTTATTATATTATGTTTTTGTGGTCGCTGAATCCGAATCGCATAAGGAAATTTTTCGTTGAAAAAGGATCCCTGTTGAGACAAAGGAAAATCCTCTCAACCATAAATTTGAAAGGAAATTCCATTTAGGCCAAGAAACATCCTTTTGTTACAAGAGGACATTTCTCTGCAGACAGAGATACGTAAGTCGTATGAACAAAGTTCAAGAGTTTCTTTGAAAATCAAAACCCGGACGTTCTGGAGTTTTTTAGACCACGGATTCGGATCCAGCTACCCCAGAAACATATAGTATCAAGAAATCCTAAAACTAGAAACTCCAAGGGAACCAAGAATAATGTTAAAATATATATGGATATATTACAGCTACATATAAGGTAAAAAAGGTTTGAAGGCTTGAACTCTTGAGCACACATGTGTTTCCATTGTTATGTCCGGAGGAAGCAGTAGGAATCCGGCAATTCAGGGTACTGAGCTACTGCAACTTCGGCGGGCAGGAGAAATACCGGCGAAGTGTGCAAAACCTAACTTTTCACTTATGGAGTGATAATGAAAACAAGTTGTGATCCTAAATATTTTTTATCTCGCGTTATTTTCGAGATTTTTGCGAAAATATATATAAAATCCTATGAAGGTTATTTTTTCTTAACAATACAATTTTATGGTGTCATAAAAAAGAAAGAAAAACAGAACTCACCACTGAACAACTTTCATATCAAACTTTTTCCTTCAATGTCTGTATTTTTGAAATAAACTCGGACTCCGCTTTACCGGTCATCGATATACCGGACGAGGTGGTCCAGTGGGGCGAGAGAGAGGCGCTTGCAAGTTCAGCATAGTTGCACAGTTTACGGTTCGGCACTATAAGAAGCCACGAGCAAGAAGAAGAAAAACGGTCAAATGGGATTTTTGCCAACAACCTTTTACCCAAAACAAAATTGACAAACGATACATTATAACATAAATTTGAGCTACACCAAATTATAAACATTCTGATAAGTTAAGTGTTTAACGAGCGCAGAATATCACATAAATATGAATATAATAGAAATGTACCTGTAAACTATGTTGATTAATAAACGGTTTTTAAAAGTAAGTAAGTAGACGAAAAATGGTTCGGAGAACTCCACTTTACCGTGAAGGCCATTGAGGCCATGCCCGAAACCTCCGGTAAACTGGAGTCCCAGTCTAATCGATACTTTCTATCTTGCCTAACTCAATTAAACTGTTGAATTGAGTTCTTCTTCGTATTCCATCATACCATAAAATTGTATGGTTGAAAAAAAATCTTAAAAGATCTTATACATATTTTCGAAAAAATTTCGAAAATAATGCAACCTACAAAAGTGTAAAGAGACATTTTTCTAGAACATTTCTAGAGAACAAATTTTTTACAAGGAAATAATCCTCTTTCAAAATAATCCTATTTCATTAGCATATTCAGAGTTTCAACATTCTTATTTCAGCTGTATAATATTTGTGCTCTGACGATTTATATGTGTGATTTATTAATGATAGTAATGATAATAATAATACTTACAAAAAATCGTAATGCAAATCCCAAATAATTTTACTAATATCGTCGGATCCTTCTTTAACAATATATGTAGCTACATCAAGAATAAAAATCGCTGGCTTATCTATACATGTTTTTCGTGTTAATTGACTTTAAATATTTTCAGGAAAACAGCTGCCATTTTGTTAATCTTGAACTTTCTAGAAATTTTCTATATTACATCAGGAAACGTCACACTTTTAACAAAAATTCCACCATTTTTCAATAGTCCGCCTTTTTATTCTTAAAAATTTAAATAATCATAACATTGTCAGTAACATTTTGTCGGCAAATTGGTAGTATATGTGTCGAAAAAAAACTTATGTGAAAAAAACAACTTATGTGAGTGGCAAATTATTCTGTGATTTGAGCAAGGACTGCTGTCCGATTTGAAATGAATTCGGTCATTTGGAAAAGTCAGGAAACTTCTATAACTGCCACTTTAAAGCACTCTCAACAATAATAAATTTGAAAATTTTAGAACTTTAATTTAGACTTGCATTATTCCACTTATAAAATATTCTATATAAAAAATGTTACAAGATTCAAGCTCTCGTCTTCAAATATTGAGTTTCAGGGAAAATTAAAAACAGATTCAGGAAAAAACTAGAGAAATTGAAAAATGAATTTTTACGATCACCCTGAACAAATTTGTGAAACTTACCTGACGTAATATTTAAACAGCCCTATAACATGAAATTATGTTGAATTGAACGATTAATTTTCTTTTGACTTTTCTTTCGAATGCTACATTAAAAATTTTAAAATGATAACGTTTATAATTCAATGATTTTCGATTAAAATGTTATGAATGATAGAATTGTAAACTATTAGCGTTACAAAAGTAATAAATAACAATTATAGTTCCATTACTAAAAATGGTCCAATTTCAAATATAAAACACTTGAGCTGGTACAATTGGAAATTGAAACTATGAATAGTTTAGCAATTTTCCATGAATCATTCTAAATTTGCCAAAATTGTACTGAATTTACTTAAAAGTACTCTGTACATGAGTACTTCGAATTATGAAGTGTTTAGTTCGGGTGCTACTTTGAAATCGTAGAATTATTGATGATTTATTTGAAATATTGTCTAATTTTGATGGTCTTCAGATAAAAGTTTATCTTGGAAGACTTTCACCTTAAAATTGCTTACTGTTGAATCTTCGAGTTTAAAAACGTGTAGTTTTAAATTATCAATTTTAAACCGTGTAAATTTAGAGCATAACCGCATCCGATTTGTCAATTTGGAAATTCTGTTTTGAATATAAGGTAGACTGGTAAAGGAAGAAATTACCAAGTGGGAACTATTTGTTAAGTAAACAGTTGATTTTTTTAACATACACCTTTATGTATCTTTCATAAAAAAGGCATTAAATAAGTATCATTTAAGATTATTTAATACAAAAAGTAAGCATATATATGCTACAATAGTAAAAAGAGCAGGAATTTAATCTTCAAAATCGATAGTAGGAACACCTTCGATAGCTGATGCCTGCAACTTACTTCAAATTATGCATACATTGTTCAGATTCGCAGGTTTAATTTGAACAAATTTTAATGATCGTGGTAATTGTTGAAAATTGGGAAATGACCGGAAATTTTGTTCTGGAGTGGTGACGTGGAAATTTAAGTTGATCAAAACGTGGCACCTCCTCCCGTGCTCTAACTGTCTGAAATGCTGAAATATCATGGTCTCGTGACGGCAATAATTGCTTCCTATTTGCTTACTGTTTGCAAATTTCTAAAAATTAGAAGCAGATATTATCTAACAACAAGAAGATTGTTAGCAAAATCGTAGTCAGTTATGTCTGGCAAATTGTGAGCAACAAATGCAAGTAAAATTCTGACTTGTATATTGCAAACGCTATTGTACAGCAAATCACCACCAAATTTTCAAGTTGCTGACAACTTGGCACCTTTCCTGCTGTCTTTGCAATTTGTGAAACTTAAAATTTAACTTCATCTTCATGGATTATGGTTTTTCAGTTTTTCAGTCGTCAGTCAGCAAAAATTCGCATTCGTTTCCAGTCATTTGACTCTCCATGCTCTTTGCACGTGAATTCAAAAATCGATTTTATAATATCCCAGGAGAACCTGGTCTCTAGGTCGCTACTTGAACCGATTGGAGGAAGAGTAGCAAGAATAGTCGATAGATCGATACGCGGAGCGTGAGAGAGCAGGAAGAGGATCCGAATTGGCAGCGTGCGGATATCCTTCTTCGGTGCTGCTCTTGTGCGGTGATGGAAGGTAAAAAAAGAAGAACGAGAAGGAACGGGAAAGAACAGTAAAAAAGGAGAAAAAGAGAAAAAAAGAAAAAAAAAATAGCTGGGTACTCCACGGGTCTCGTGCCACCTACAGCGCGCGGAGGTTCGCTTGCTTATTACGCGGCGAGCGAGCCTGTCATCCGTGTGAACTGGCTTTAAAAGTTCTGTCCCCTTAACAAGAGACGGGTCGAGTTTCTAACTCTCGTGCGCTCTGTTATCCGATTTCAAATTCACGGATTCCGCATGGTTTTCCACGCTGACCAACGTTCGGCAAATCAGTAGACTGAATTTCGACGAGAAGCGCGCTCGAAAAGGGACTGATTTCAAGCGCACGGGTCAATAGTTTGGCAACGAGAGAGCGGAATATCGGAGATACTTAAACGCGGCGTGTGGAGTGGCGGCCAGAGGCGAGGATGGTAGCGGAAGCGAGCGTGGAATGGGGCTGCCTGTGTACGTGTGGATGTGGAAGTGGAAACGCGGGTGGAAAAGAGCCTGGAGGCAGTGGAACGGAAGCTAGCCTCCGCCTCGCGAGTACCACTTCTATATCCAACCAACGGGTGTACTCTGAAATTCGCAATATTCACCCAAAAAAGTAGAATTCTTTCGAAAAAGTGTTCGCTTTTAAACAATAGGGATTATAGGACGTTCCATTATGCCTCTTCACGATAAACTCAGTTCGGAGGATTTTTATTTTTTTCAGGACAAATCCCTTGCAATTTTTCAACAGCATTCAATCAGATGAAATCACTTACGATACACTTTTAATATGTATGCAGTCGCTGGATTTCACAATTGAAATCAGTTTTAAAGTACATTCAATCATGATGGTTGAAAAATGTAGTAAGTAATTGGAAGTTACATGCAATCAGTTGCAACCACTTTTAAATCGCTTATACTTATAATTACCTGAAATCAAGCTGATAAACATACGTATGGGATTGATCAATCATTGAGTTTCCGAAGTATAAAACATATATGGCAAATAAGATAGTACTATACTTCAAGTTTTCTTCAAATAATATAAGGTAATATGAAGTATAGCTTAAGTATAGCTGAAGTATAGCTATGTCTATTGAGACAATTTATTTCAGATTTATAAAATTATCGATTCTTAAAAGCTATCATCCTAAAATTGTTTGTTTTTTAATGTTTTCATTTGCATTATTGACCATTCAAGATGCCTAAGGCTTAAGCTCCTTAACTTAGTTTGGAAAATTTTAATGGTTTTTAATTTGAATTAAAATTGGTCTAATTTCTAGCATCATTCACAAATTCTTTCATCATAATACTTTTATCTAATATTCTTCAGATAAAACATTAGGGGTGATCTTAGGGGTTGTTGAATATCATTATGGGGTTGGAAATATAACTTGGGCTTTTCTGAAAGCGATGTGGGTGATAATTTCTAATTTTCAAATGTTTTAAATGTTCACGTTAAGGCTCTTCGGATCTGTTCAGTCAAAAAATTAGGGGTGGTCTTAGAGGTTGTTGAATATTATTATGGGGTTGGGAATATAACGTGAGCTTTTCTGAAGGTGATTTGAGTGATTATCTCAAATGTTAATTTTTGTTTATACTTGTATGTGAAGACCCTTCGGATCTGTTGAGATAAAACATTAGGGGTGGTCTTAGAGGTTGTTGAATATTATTGTGGGGTTGGGAATATAACTTGAGATTTTCTGAAGGTGATTTGAGTGATTATCACAAATTGAAAATGTTTTTGAGACTTTTACGTGAATACCCTTCGAATCTCTTCAGATAAAAAATTAGGGGTAGTCTTGGGGGTTGCTGAATATTATTATGAGGCTGAAAATATAACTTGAGGTTTTCTGAAGAAGATTTGGATAATCATTTCAAATTTTAAACTTTTTGAAACTTTTACGTGAAGACATCATTATGGGGTTGCAAATAAAATTCGGGCTTTTTTGTAGGTTATTTGGGTAATTATTTCAAATTTCCCAATTTTTTTAGACATCTACGTGAAGGATCTTTGAATCTGTTCAGGTAAAAAATTAGGGTTGGTTTTAGGGGTTGTTGAATATTATTATGGGCTTGGGAATATAAGTTGGGGTCTTCTGGATGAGACTTGAGTGATAATCTTACATTTTCAAATTTTTTGATACATTTACGTAAAGGCTCTTTGAATCTGTTAAGGTGAAAAATGAGGGTTGGTCTTAGGGGTACTTAAGTATTATTATAGGATTTGTAATATGACTTAGGGTTTTCTAAAGGTGATTTGGGCGGTTATTTTCAATTTTCAAATTTTTGGAGACGTTTACGTGAAAGCTTCAAATTTGTAAACTGTCAAAAAAAATATACATTTTTCTGATTGTACAAGTCATAAAGAATAATCTTTGTTTTGAAATGCACGCTTGCTCCCTATAAGATATTTCTGTATCTGCAATCTGTTTCTGAATCTGTTTCATGTTAAGATTAAACAGGTAATCAGAATCTTCACCTGAATCACTAATTATATTTTAAACATTTTCGTTTCGTAGTAAATCACGAAAATGATCCATTTCGCTTATGCTTACGACGAGACATGTGCTTGGTATTAAACGAAAAAAGACTAACGTTAGTAGACGTGTGACGGTCAATTAAACCGATTATGTATTTTGCAAACTTGTAACGAAGGAGCAGCGTGCTCGAATCTCTGCCCAGTCGCGTAAAAAAATATATAAATACCTTAGCTGAGGATATCTAACCGGAAAACCATAACAGTGAATGAGTTTATATTTTAAATTGATTCAGATTGTTGAAAATATTCGTTTAGTAATATTTTTCGTAAAGAACAGCATGACTTTCGGCCTGGTAGATCTACAGTTACAAATATCACAGATTTTAGAGAGTTTGGTATACATAGAAACTACGGATTCTTTCGTCTAAATCAAAGGCCTATGGTATAAGAAGATGACTGCTTAATCAACTTAGTCGTGATTTGAAGCAGAGAATTCAATACATGAAAATTGTTAGTTTTTAGTCCGACAGATACTGTCTTACATCGGGTGTTCCTTCAAGCTGACATTTAGGACCAATATTTGTCAATATTTTCGTAAATGGCATTGCAAAAGATATAACCTTTGCAAGTTTTTTACTTCAGGCAGACGATCTGAAATTATTTTACGCCATCAAATCAATTTAAGAGGCTAAAATATTGCAAAAAGATAGGCTGTATGCATCTTATTTTCAGATTTTGGAAATGATGAATGATTTAGGCATGCCCGTAAAGAAAAGTGTAACTTTTGCGCCGGACATTCGAAATATGGTATTAAAAGCTTTAAAAATATTAGGATTTATTTCGCGCATAGCAAGAGATATTCGCCAGATTAATACATTAGAAATCCTGTTCATATCCATAGCTCATCAAATACTTGAATAAGCATCGGTGATTTGGAACCCTCACCAAGCAAAAGAGATTCCTGATGTCAACAGAGTTCAGATTGAGAATTCCTAACGCATGGGGCTATACTTAGAAACCATGTTTGAATTATTATATCTAGACTTACTTAAACATAGAAGATTTGAGGCTGGAGGAAAATTGTTTACAAGCTCTTAAATGATGATCCTGTCTTGTTCGAAATTTCATTTTGTAGAACAGAATGTGGATCACAGGCTACTCTATCCGAAATCTGTCGTAATTATAATAAGCTAACGATGTATACTACGATAACGACATATTGAATAAATCTTCCAGCAATTTAGTAGCGACAAATAAAACTTTTTTTACGCCATAAAGCCATAATTTTCCTACTTTTCTGTGTAAAATACTGAATATTAAGTATGCTCGCTATACTAAAACTATATATCTAGGCGTTGAGAAATTGTTCAAATAAAAAAATAATAATATGTTTCAAACGCAAGCTGTAACATTCATTTGAAATAATTTGTATTGACGCCCAATTTATTGACATTCGCTGGCAAGTATTTGCAATTCCATGTAATTGTGTAACGGCATACATTGAAATTCCAATTTCAAAGGAAATTTGAATCGACCTAGTTTTTAGTAACGAAAAAGCATCCAAATTTGGTAGCAATCATACACTAATAGTGCGCGAGTGGAATGTCTTCCTGCTCGTGTCACACACGATATTTTTTGCAAAAAATGCATGAAAATTGCAAGTCTGGACGCGGATAGTGAGGTTCAGTGACGATGTTTCAGGTTGGTAGGCCGGGTTCAGGGGTTGAGGCGCTGGTGGTAGTAAGGGGGCCGAAGCCCCCTCCGGGGGGTTTGGTGCCCCCCGCTTGAAAAAAAAATCAAAATGAGACGATGAATTAAATAATAGCAAAAAGAATAATACAATACGATCTTTCCGTCAGTAGTAAGCAAACTACCAAGACACAGGATTTAAGAGGGCCATTCTCAAACATTTGTCCATCAATATAATAAATAGACAAGAGGACATAACGCATCGTTGCCTAACATCTTGCCTTATATCGAACCAGTCACTCAGTTACCCATTTACCCGCATACTGGCTTTGCTATCTGCATACATTGTTTTAATTGCTTGTAGGAGCCATTCATTGACTCCGTACTCTTTTAGGACTTCCAAAAGTTTACTTCCATCCACCTTATCAAACGTTTTTTCTAGATTAACAAATGCACAGAATATGTTCTTATCTACTCTTAAACTTTTTTCTGTGATCTGTCTCAAGCTAAATACCTGATCCATACATGATCTGCATGAATCCACATTGGACTTTACATATTTCTTAACTATCTATTTTCTCTATTGTAGTGTATCTAGTTGATGACACCCGTCAGCATCAAGAAATTTTTTAGAAATGAGAAAAATTTACATTTCTTCCGTTCATAAATAAAAGTCAGTTTAATTCAAATCATTGAATATAAGTGATTCTTCTGGGCGGATTATCAAAATATAAAATCCAATGAAATATGAGGTGGAAAGACATTTCTATTATCTAATAAAATTTTCTACCTTTTTCCTTTTAGTAGCCAATACAAATCTTTATTAAAATTAAAGAAATATTATTTCTTCGATTTACCGTGAAAGGAATGCCTCCTCTAAATAACAAAAAATGCTGTCTAATTTAAAAATACTTGTCTCATTCAAAGAAACTTCCTTTAGTTTCAATAAAATGGACGTGAAACAAATTTTGCTTTTTCAATAAAAATTGTTGGAAACAAATTAATATTTCAGATAAGTATTACTCAAAGCCAATAAATCTTAGATCTCAAAGGCGAAAGCAGCGCAATTGCCTAAGATATCAGTGATTGAATTGCGAAGCTAGAACGTATGGTCATGAGTTAACAATATTGATTTTCAGCGGGTGAACTCTTTAATCTTGGTAATCGACTAAAAGCGTCACTGCTCGGCATCGCCTATTCATTAATGGCGTAAACGACAAGTGACAGCTGGCGTACACTCAAGTTCTGCAGTACGTTCTACTACCACATGCGCACCATTTGAGTAGGCATACACATGCAGTCTAGGATGCTCTCCATGAACGCACAACCCCTACATTGAATAGTGACACCCTTCTGTCAGGTCCGCTGCTTTTTAACGCTTCACTAATAACTCTAATGCCTCCGGCAAATTTGCTACCCGACCCTTATAATCGTGATTCCTGACGGACGTGATACCTACCACACAGTGGGCCAGAAGCATTGGAAACCTGGCAAACAATCGAAGATTTGTTGAAATTGTATGAAATTTTCAGTTTTGGTGTTTTCGGGGTCCGTGATTTCAAATATGATGTTAAAAATTCAAAATTCAAAATGGCGGATTCAGAATGCCAGATTCCAACCTGAAATTTGTATTGAATTTTTATAAAATTGTGTCTATAGGGGTTTTTCGGGTCGCTGATTTCAAATATGATCTTTAAAATTAAAAATTCAATATGGCGGATCCACAATGACGGATTATAACTTAAAAGCCTTATTGAATTTAGAAAAATTCTGTCTCTAAGGGTTGTACAGTAAAAGGAAATAATTATTATAATTTTTTTTTTCATTTTCTTAAAATGATTTTCTTCAAAAACCGCACGTCAACGCACACCCAAATGGTTTCATTTTAAAGTACAGACGTGTACCGGTAAAACATGTATTAAATACAATTCTTGGAAAACACGACTTTTGACCAGCTTCTGGCCCACTTTGCACTCTGCAAGTACACTCATGCTTATTACACAGGTGCATCGAATCAAATCAATGGCCCAGACTCAATTGTTCAATGCGCGCGACATACCAAATGAATTCAGTTATAATAATGGTGTAAGACTTTAACTGATTTGTGTAATTAGACATGAGTCGTTTATCATCAAATAAAGAGTGATATTATATGGACAGATTCGCGAGCTTGTCAAACCATACAAGAAATTTTAGTTTGTAATTTCGCTTACTATTCCTTGGAAAGATAGATTTTACCATTTTTATAGTTATTCTGCAGTTTTAAACTGTACTTAAACTTTTACATTCACAAACTATGAAAATAACTATAAAAACTGTGAAATATACCTTCTCAAACAGTTTACTGTTTTTTCTTAAGGTAAATGTCCCAGTAATCGTGACCTTTGTTCCAGTAATTGTGACGCCCATTTTCTTGCTTTTTGTGTAATTTGAATTAATTGAAGTTCCATTTGACATTAAGACAGGCCAAAAATAAATGGACTCTATCATTATGTATTACTTTCAACATCTTTTTTTGCCAATGTATTCAAATTATAACTAAGTTCCACGATTGTTGGGACCATCACGATTACTGGAACATTTATCTGACAAGCGAAATTATAAACTATAAAATCTCTGTTGTGATCTATGAAAATTTTGCGGCTTCATATATCAAAATTGTACTTTTTAGTGTTTCGAAATTTTTATTGTTATCCTTCAAATCATAAAATGTCCGAACAACTTTCCGAGCAAAATATTTATACCTTTTTTGCACTTTTCAGCCATATTCGCATATAATTGTATTGAAGGATTTTTTAATAATATTTTGTATTTTTCCAGTACACAGCTACTTATCTCCACAGTTCATATGGACGTCCAATGTTTTAATTCGCAAAATAGATGTGTCCTCACTTTCGAGATGTATGTTGCAAAAGACGTTAACAATATTTGTCCTACAAATTATAAATTCAGTTTTTTCAAGAAATTATAAATTTAGAAAAATGTTCTGAAGCGCAAAGACATTATATTCTATTATTTCACATCAAATTGAAAAAGAATGCACAAATAATAAATAATATATGCGACAGCGACATTTATTATTATTATTGATAATGAAATACTTTTTGCTTTCTCATATAGAGCAAGATTTGTTATGGTAACATTCTCAAAAAAATTTTAATTCTTTTAAATAAACTTTCCCCAATTTATAAATGTCTAATGCAATGTTCTAAACAATTATCCGGATGTATGTGTGTGTGTAATTGTGGATGTTAGACTTTTTTGTGAACACGATAACTAGATAACGGTTGCAGATAAATTGATGAAATTGGGAGGGCCTATTTTTCTCGCTAATATCATGAAACTGACAAAAGGATTTCCAAAAATATTTATTGCATTTTTTTAGCACTCAATAATGTTTTAAAATGCGGTTTTTTATAGTAACACTTTTTTCATGATCATAATTCAAAGATGATGCCAGAATGTAAAAGATGCCTTGCTTCGAGGCGACTCGATTGACCTATAATATTCATAAATTTTATTAAAGAGTAGGGAAGTTATGGTAATTTATATATTTTGAGAATCGGTTTCTTATGGTAAAACTTTTTTCATTAACATAATTCAAATTTGATGCAAGAAAAGAAAAGATTTGTTGATTCGAGTCGAATCGATTGACCTATATTATTGATACATTTTATTGAAGAGTAAGGAAGCTATGCTAATGCCTAATATTTGAAAATACGGTTTTTTATAGTAAAACTTTTTTCATTAACATTATTCAAAGTTGATGCAAGAATATAATTGATTTCTTGGTTCGAGACCAATCGTTTGACCTATAATGTTAATACATTTCATCAAAGAGTAGGGAAGTTATGATAATTTATATATTTTGAAAATCAGTTTCTTACAGTAAAACTTTTTTCATTAACATAATTCAAAGTTGATGCAAAAACAGAAAAGATTTGTTGATTCAAGTCAAATCGATTGACCTATAATATTAATACATTTTATTGAAGAGTAAGGAAACTATGGTAATGCATCATATTTGAAAATCGGTTTTTTACAGTAAAACTTTTTTCATTAGCATAATTCAAAGTTGATGCAATAATATAAAAGATTCCTTGGTTCGAGACGAATCGTTTGACCTATAATATTAATACATTTTATTAAAGAGTAGGAAAGTTATGGCAATTTATATATTTCGAAAATCGTTTTTTTATAGTAAAACTTTTTTCATTAACGAAATTCAAAGTTGACGCATGAATAGAAAAGACTTTTTGATCATAAATTTTTAAATACAGTAATTCTGATCATTTTTGTAAAGAAATCATAAAGCTGGGAAAGGGGTAGGGTGCGACGGAACTTTTCCCTTCCTTTTCTGGCTCAAAAAATTATCATTTTCAATACAAAATTTTGTTTGTCTGACTTGTCTTTGTAATTAAAAATTTTTTGTATTATTTTATAATTTTGTATTTTTCGTAAATTTCTATTTTTAAATTGAGCGAAATGATGACTTTCGTTTGTCTATTATTGGAAGAATAAGAAATGTTTTCTCTACGAGGAAGCAAATACAATTGCTAACGGGAAGCAAAGTGCTCGTGGAATGAGCACTATATAATTATAAATACAAAAAAAGTTGAAGCACTCGAGATCGAATTCACAGCTAGTTTTAAATTAATCCCAGATAGCACAAAAAATTCCGTGAAGATTTCTCGAAACTTGCATTGTAAGGTTGGGAGTATTGCATCGAAAGTTTAGGGAACGGTTCGGTCAATCAAGAAAATGTCCGCTTCTAAGGGAATGTTGCACGTCAAGTTTCAGGACAGTTTGAAAGATTTATTTAGCTTAATTAGGTGAGCCGTAGTTTTCTATGGGACCTACGGCTGCGCAGCAGTTTGTTGAACCCTCCTAGTAGATCGCCAGATACACGTATCATGATTATTTTCTATATTTATAAAAAGAGAGAAAACACAAGAAATGAATGAAAAGTTTGATTATTTTTTGGTTTTACTTTTTTTTTTATAAATATGGGTAATAATCATGATTCGTGTGTCTGGTGGTATACTGGGAGGGTTAAAAAAACTACGGCGCAGCCGTAGGCCCCATTTTTAAACTATGGAACATCGGATTAAGCTAAATAAATCTTCCAAACTGTCCTGAAACTTGCCGTGCAACATTCACTCATAGGTGGACATGTTTTTCATTGACCGAACCTTGCGCTAACCTTTCGATGCAATATTCCAACCTTACAATGCAAGTTTCAGGAAATCTTCAGGGAATTTTTTGTGCTATCTGGAATGTTTCTCTAATACTAGAAATTGTTTGAAGGTTGTTGGAGCAGGGTGCACAAAAATGGCGAAATCTGTGAAGCACTTAAAACTTACGAACAACCTACGATAAATTGGTTCGAAGGCTTCAAAAATGCACTTCGAAGATGTTTGAGATCCCGGAAGGGGTTTCGGGATGGCGGTAGGGGGCTACGTCTCTGGTTTTTCGAAAAAAAATACGGTCACTGCTAAAAAGAGAGAGTAAAATAGTGGAGCAACAACGTGAAGGGTGCAGGAAGCCGACTGACAGCTGATGGCGCTGATAGCTCAACCGTACTGGATCGTAATACGAAAATGTACTCTCGGTAAAGTTGGCACCTGACTTGTCGGGAATTTCAAATTAGAATAAAAAGTGAAATTTGTTATTTTTTTATGTTTAGTTTTTAATTGATGAGTTAGAATGATTGGTGAATGCAACAGCATCACTGCAATTTGAATGAAAAATAAATTTTCTCTTAGAATAATAAAAGTAGTCTCGGAAAAGGCGAAGTGAGCAATATGGATAGAAGGATGCGGCTGTGAACTCGCTGATAATAATCGATAATAATTTTCTGAGGTTTCTGAGTCTACCTTTGATAGGACCGCGAACCTAGTATATACATCTCACGCATATATATTTAAAAAACATGCACGCTTGATGCAGACATGGGCGCGCAGTCCACAAGGAACGAAGGTGAGTGTGGGACTTACCGAAACGGCACCTACCCACTAAACCTTAACTCCTTTTCCTGCCAACCACCCAGGACTCCGGAACCGCTTATCGCATTACTTCGGAGTCCCAGGCTATTGGCATGGGGCTCCCAAGCAATGCGGCAAACATTGCTTCGGAGTCCCATACCAGAGGCCACTAAGCCGTGCCTCGGCTTCCCACCTATACTCCCTGCTTGAATCAGTATGGCATAGTCACACCCACCTTTTCTTTCAACCTGGGCTTCTTTTATCTAGCCTCAGCCAGGGTACGCGTCGTCCTCGGTAGAAGGGACAGTCGTCTCTTCTCGGGCTCGCTGGCCTTCGACCCTGTGAGGTAGTCATTTTATGCTCTTTCACTCTTTTGCTCTTCTTCCTTCTTCGTGCGGAGGACACTTTTAACGAAAGTGGCCACCGCATCCCATCGTTTTACCAATTTTTGCCTCAAACGATCTTCTAGAGTCACTCCACCTGTCGCATTCAAAAAATGTGTGCTCCACATCATCCTCCTTATTGAGACAATAGTTACAATTCCTCTTCCTTTTATGGAGATGCCGGTTGAAGTGGCCGTGTCTCGTCAAAAATGGAGTGAGGTAAAAATTCACCTCACCATGTTGCCTTTTTAACCAGTCCTCAACATTCGTGATTAGCCCGACTGTCCACTTGCCCACATCACTGTTCTTGGCTCTCTCTTCAAAAATGTTGATGGTGTCCTCTCTTACTTGACTCCTGACCCCACGCATATCCTCTTCCTTCTTTCATAGATCATTTTTCGCTCGCGCGCCAGTAGAGCAATAGGAATGATCCCGGCTACCACGAGTACCGCCATTTCAGAGACCTTTCTGTACGAGGCTGCTACTCTAAGAGCTACTCTTCTTTGAACAGTTGCTAGTTTCTTCCTGTACTTCTCAACTTGTAGAGCGTCTGACCAGATCTCCGCACCATATAACATGATGGAGTGTATGACACTCATTAGGACTCTTCGCTTACTACTCCTAGGTCCAGCTATGTTTGGCATGAGCCTTGAGAGCATAGCCACCATAGATGCTGCCCTATCTGCTGCTGCTTGTATTTGGACCCAGAACTTGAGTTTTGAATCCATAAGCACCCCCAGATACTTCAGACACCTAACGGATGTAATTTCCTGTCCGTCTAAGTCCACTTTAAAAGGCACTACGAACTTCCTTTGCCTTGTGAGGATGACCATCTGCGTCTTGCTTGCAGCTAATTCCAGGCCATGTTCAGCCAACTAGTCACCGGTTTGCTTCAGGATGTACTGAACTTTCCTCCTATCTTCTTCTTCGTTTCTTGCACAAGGATCGGTCCGAGGACCGATCCTTGTGTTACACCAGCAGTGGCCTCTCTGCTTTTGGGGCCTTCTGATGTTTCGTAAATCAGCTTTTTATTTCGCAAGTAGTCGTCGACAATTCTCATTAGGTATTGCGGAACCGCGAATCGTTCGCTCAAAGCTTTTAATATATCCGCCCACCTTACATAATTAAAAGCGTTTTTAACATCAAGTGTCACTAATACGCACACACTTTTTGTCTTATAGCTTCCAGACCACGCTTTTTCCGTAGCATCTATAACTTCTTTAGTGGCTCCTACAGAGGACCTCCTCCCGCGAAAGCCATGTTGTCCCTCGGCCAGATCTCTAGCTGCTTTTATTGCTGTTCGCAAACGAGCTCGTATAAGTTTTTCAAAAACTTTCCCAGTTGTGTCCAGCATGCAAAGTGGACGATAAGAAGAGGGGGTTACAGGTGGCCCCTTTCCCTTATCGAGCAACACCAGTCGTTGGATCTTCCACATGTCACTGAATATCCCTGTCCGTAAGCATGCATTACACATGTTCAGGAAAATATACGGGAATTCTTTCGCAATAATCTTAATTATTCCGTTTGGGATTCCATCTGGTCCAGACGCCTTTTTATTTCCCAGTGTGGTTACTGCTTTCGTCAATTCATCCACAGTTCAAACTAGAACCTCTTCCTCGACTTGAAACTCGGTGTACCCTCTTCTTCTATGCTCAGGAAATAAAACCCTAATAATGTTGCCCATTGTTCGGGGATCCTTTGCACCTTCTATTTTTGATCTTCCAGTCCTATTTATGAGAATTTGGTAGCCTTTACCAAACACGTCTGATTCGATTTCCTCACACAAGACATTCCAACAGTTAGTCTTATTTTTCCTAATCGCTAACTTCAGTTGCTTCTTTGCTGCTTTATAATGAGCAGTGTTTTGGAGGAGCTCTTCCAGTTTTTTGGCCCTTTGAGCTTTCCGCCTTAACTTGAAGCACTGCTTTCTGATCTGTGCGATTTTGTCATTCCACCAATGAACTGGATACGTTCGACGCCTATGTCGTCGTTTGGGCATAGCTAGGTTGCATGCCCTAGTGACAGTACCCATGGTTTTGCTTAGGAGTGTTTCCACTTCCTCTCTGCTTCAGATTCTCGGCTCTACTTCTTCGCATACACGACTCTCCATAGCAATTACACTGAGAAGTACTTCCGTGTTTAGTTTAGCGACGTTCCAACCTTCTTTGATTGTTCTGCTATGGTTTTTTGTAACCTGTTTAGGCGTCGCAATAACGCGAAAACTCACCTGCTGGTGGTCGCTCGCGGTGTAGTCTTCTAGCACATGCCAATCTACAATCCTGAAAGCCATACTGGGTGTAGCAAGGGTGACATCGATGATGGTGCCCTTACAGCCAATTGTTCTGAATGTCGTTGTCGTCCCTGCATTCATGACAGATCCATCCTTGCAGCCATCTCCACGACCTCGTTTCCACGCGTATCGGACCATGTCAACCCCCATTCCTGAGACTTAGCGTTCAAATCCTCAGCAATGACAAGTTCCCCCTCAAAGTCACGAGTAACGTCTTCAATTTCTTCAAGCATCTTCCGGAATGTTGCAGTGTCGTCGCTGGGAGATAGGTAGCAGCTGACAAATGTCAAACTACCACTCTTAGTCCAGACATATTCATTCCCCTTCCCATCGTTTGTTACTGGGAAGTTTTCCGTATTCATGACCCAGATCGCTGCCGTGCCGGACTCATCCGCGAACCAGTGAGATTACGTCGGATTACTGCACTACTCACTTATAATATATAAGTCGGTCTTTTTTTCGTTAGCCAGTTCAAATATGAGATCTTGTGCTAGCTTAGAACGCCTCAAATTTCCTTGCATGATTACTGTCATCTCATTTTAGTTTTATTAAGCTTTGCAGCTTCTAGATATGTTGTGCATTTGTAGGACCCCGGGGCATGATCTTTATTACTCCCGTCTTCCCTTTTCGCACAGAGGTAGCATCTCAGTTGGATTGTGCAACCTGCCGCTTTGTGACCTTCCATTCCACACTTCCAGCACAGGCTGCGTCTGTCCTCCTCTTTGCATTCCGATACCACATGGCCATAGCCATGGCAACGGAAGCATCTGGCTACGTCTATTTTCAATCGCACTCGACAATTTACATACCCAATTTTGAGTCGGGCCTTCTTGTCAATCTTAGCAGCCGCTAAGGCATCCATCTCGACGAACGCCATGAGGTTTCCCCTGTAGCTGGTTTTAGTAAGAGATATCCTCATCTCTCCACCTTTATCAGCCCCAAGGGAGTCCTCAAGGGCATCTTTGATTTACTGCACTTCCGTGACAACATCAAGGTCGCGAATCTCAATTTGAGCTCTAGGGGTAAGCTGACTGACCTCTCCTTGCTCACCTATTGCCGTTTTTAGTGCGACTTCAAATTTCGCTTTGTTGTCCGCTGTCGCGTTAAGCTTTACAAGCACATCACCCAGCTTTTGGTCTCCCTAATGGCCATGATTTCCACTTCCATTTGTTCTGGATTCACCTTTTTCCTGATGTCTTTTAGAACATCCTAATAATTTTTTCCTTCTGTTGGTTTTATGAGGACTGCATCTGCTCGGATTCTTTTGGCCCTTGCTCGTTTTGTCGGGGCAGGGACCTTACGTTCGTCTCGACTTTCGGGTTGGGTTCTGCTATCAGGCTCATTTCGAGGTCTTACCCCTCGCCCAAGAACTTCCGTCCACAGTTCCTTATCCTCCTTCGGCTTCTTGGTGTTCCGTTTGGCACCTCCAATTTCCTCAGGGCTAGGAGTGAGGTTCCCGGTCCTCTTCCTCTTCGTCTCAGGTGTGTTCTGGTTATTTTGTGCCAGTACACTCTTTTCTCGTCGGCTCGTTTTATTTATCTGTGACATATCAGTATTTGCTTTTGCCTGCAGATCCTCCCTCATATCCTTCCATTTGGCTCTAGCAGTTTTAGCATTGTTTAAATTCATTAATATGTCATCTAGCCCGATTGGGATATCTCTCTCCATATTCCTATACCTCTGGCAGAATCTTCTCAATGCAGCCGCTTGATCATAGACGGCTTGCAGGTACACTGTTCTTCCATCGACACAGGGTCCGTCTTCTTTACTGTGTTTTCGGCCCACCACCTAGAATGCTAGGCCGGAGCAGTTCCTTCGCCAAACAGTGTGGTGTTATCACCTTTGCTTTACACCTTTCGTATAGACATAGATTATTGTAGAAAATTATATTTCGCATCTTTTTTCCTTTGCAAGAAGATCATATCTTTTTTAGATTTGTAAAAAATTGCAAAAAACGTTTTTTTTTCTAAGTCAATTTTTAATTCGATTTTTGTCTTCAACTCGTGCTCAAATCCACAGTTTTTGGAATTTCTTCATAAAATTTATAGGAAGCATTTCTTATAGTGTTCTTGTTATGACAGTTAGCGATAAGAATTATCACCTTAATTTATAACAATATAAAAAATTATTTTCTAGGCTATTGCATAATTCGTTCCACGAAACGTTTGAGCATTTCGTTTATCGAGGCAAGTTTGAGCGAATAAAAACTTCCTGTGGAGAAGTTGTTCAAAAAAGTACAAAGAAGTTTCCTGCGAATGTTTTTTTTAAATAAGTGAATAGGTAAAAAACTGCGAACGCTAAACTTTAAGCGCGCTAATGATCTTTTATGCGTGGATTATGCCGAGTGGGACGTCTTGGCGTTCAGGCGGTTTATAGACTCTATCAATTTTAAGTCTGACCCCCTACAGTGTAGAGGGTCAGACTTAAAAAAAATAATAACACTTCAATTGACATAAAATATGTTAGATTTGTATTGATTTAGCGAATGGCTATGTTTATAATAATTTATATAAATAGAAGTAGAGACGTACACTTCGCCCTGCGTCAAAAGAATTTTGTTTTGAAAAGCCTTATTATGGAATTAATATTGAACCACATTGTTTTCAGCTTCTGTCGAAACAGAAAAAAAATATATTATACGTACTCTATTTTTGCATGTTTTCTTAACATTTCCAGCCCACGCTTCTTCATTTGTTGTTCGTTTCCTCCCTCTAGAAGAACCTTGAGATTCGCTTTCCATTATAGGAATTTGTCAATTCGTTTTGATAATAATTTTATTACTATAAATTATAAATGTTATGTTCACTGAAGCTAAAACTCGCAATATACTTACGAAGCGCACACTTTGGTACACGGAATAGAAATTATCTATTTTGTTTTAGCAGAAAACTGCAATGTTTTGGCTACCTATGGGATCAAAAAGGCTGAAGGACTTTTGACGGTCATCTAACACTTGAATAATCCTCCTATATGTATTACATTTCCAAATTCATCGCACCACCGACACGGTATAACACGGAGAAAAATGGAAGGTCAGTTTAGCCATATAGATGTGCGGACCGACTATATTGCAGGGTTAACTATAGGACAGCCCTTGAATATGGCTAAAGCGACTATCTCTAGAAGGTTGAAACAAGAGGTTCAAATCGATCATCTCAGAGTGTCGACTTGGTCATCTCGTACGGTCGACTCAAGCGTCATATAGAGTCGAACCGATCATCACACAGGGCGGAAAAGATCATTATAAAGGGTCGAATCACTCATCATAGAAGGTAGATTTGGTCATATCAGATAGTCGTCTTGATCTCCTCGAACAGTCGACCTGGCCGTCTTAGGGTGTCGATTTGATTATCCTACATTTTCTATATATTTTTTCCTTTTCCTATTCATTCCAGTCTCTCTCTTATAAGAGGCTGGAAATTATAAAATTACGTAGAACCTATAAAACCTGAAAATTTATATGAAATACATGAATTCTGAAAGCATTCTTCATTGTTTATGGAGAGCGAGGTGTCTAAGACATAATTTGATATGCAAAAACAGTGCACATTGACAATATATTTTTTGGAGCACGAAAGGCGTCAATGTGGCACGACACGGTGTCACACTGAATGGTAAGATTTGAAACACTCAAGTGAATTCATGAATAAATATCCCACATGTCGTTACTTTCTGCATTATTAATAAATGCTGAAATGTTTTGCACGTTTTCAGTTTGAAACGACACGGCGACAACAAATTGATAGCTGAACGTCCAATTACGCCTTTATCCTAAATCCCTTGGAAGCATCAAATTTGATGTCGAAAATTCAAAAACAATAAGCTTAATACACTTTGTATCATGTTCTCTCTTATGAACGCTTCACTCTCCACGAATTTTTGAAATATCGAAAAGCAGTTAAACTTATTAAAAACATGTTTAAGTTCACTAAACAGAAAATGTGACGCTGAAAGGCTCAATGACATTCACTCACTCCGAAAATGCTCTAGAGTCCAGACAACGGTGCTGCCAACTGCGTCTACAACCGGATTGGTTAAGGTTGGCGGGCTTATTTAAAATGATTATAATTAAATGTGAAAAGCAATTGTGTACAGCAAATATTTAGAGTAAAGTTATTAAAAATAATTCTAATTGGCTTACAAGGAAGACTTACGAAGTGAAATTTCAATTATTTATTAGATTTCCTTCTCAAAAATAAATGATCGATTTCACGTTCAAAGAAAGGAATATCTTTTTCATCGTAAATATGAATTTACAATTATTCCTAATATTCTTATACACTTTACATTTATTATTTGTTGTAAGCATTTGACTTACACATTCAATAATTTTAAATAAACACGCCAACGGTAACTATTCGGGTTGGCCCTTCACGATGGGTCATTTGCCCTTCCGTGGATGGTCGAAATGAGTGAAAACAAGATGATCGTATTGGCCTCCCCGAAAGGATACCTTGCCTATCCCTAATAGTGAGTCTGACCTTCTTACAACACTCAACCTGGCCATAAAATAAGA
This sequence comes from Andricus quercusramuli, assembly GCA_932178445.1. NCBI lineage: Eukaryota > Metazoa > Arthropoda > Insecta > Hymenoptera > Cynipidae > Andricus > Andricus quercusramuli. Next base: position 202,928 of record CAKNXH010001176.1, read on the forward strand.
GTCTCTCTGACTGTGTCGAAGAAATTCTGAAAGGCTAATAAGACCATCTAGAAGAACGGACTGGCTCTCTAAATTTTGACCCTCTAACTTTGACCATCCATTTTTCTCCGTGAATACACGCATAGAAGGTCAGTCGCGCGCTTAAAGCTTAGGGTTCATAGTTTTTTACCTATTAATTTATTTAAAAAACCCCTTTGCAGAAAACTTCTTTGTATTTTTTTGAACAACTTTCCCGCAGGAAGTTTTTGTTTGCTCAAACTGGCTTCTACTAACGAAACGCTCAAACGTTTCGTAGAACGAATTATGCAATAGCCTAGAAAATAATTTTTTATATTGTTATAAATGAAGTTGAAAATTTGTATCGCTAACCTTCACAACAAGAACACTATAAGGAATGTTCCCCATGAATTTTCTAAAGAAATTCCAAAAACTGTGGATTTGAGCACGAGTTTGTACACAAAAATCGAATTAAAAATTGACTCAAAAAAAAACTTTTTCATCACACATGCACGGAATATGCCATATTTCACATCTGTTTTCCGTGCGCATTGTGGCATATTGCGCATGACGTGCGAACAGCGTGCGTTCTACAATGATCGCACGCTGCTCCGTGTTTTAGAAGAAATATCGCACGCTCCACCGTGTTTTAGTAAGAAAATCACACGCTTCGCCGTGTTTTCACGAAACAAACGCAACTAAGCTTCTACTAACTTCAACGTCATCATCTTCAAAATGTCAACAACAGTTTGTTTTGTGTCGTGGATGCAAGAAGTAAGTATAAAAAAATGACAAATAATATTGATATATTTAATATGAGTATCCATATTGATTATATGTATAATCAAATAAAAACGTATTAGATCTAAATATCATACTTAAATATGCCCACAGCAGGTTTCAGGTTAGGTGCGTTTGTTTCGTGAAAACACGGCCAATTCTCCATCGGCACCTGAAATTATCTTTTTGATTGGGGTGTTTTTCCTCTCGGGGGGCAACTATACCCCACTCGTTACACAATGTACTATTTTGCAACTTTTTAGAAATCTAAAAAAGATATGATCTTCTTGCAAAGAAAAAAAAGATGCGGAATATCATTTTCTACAATAATCCATGTTTTACAATTCAAAATTTCGTATTTCGATTTTTAGCCGTCAGGGGCCAACGCCACGGCGCTAGGAAAATCTATGTCTTGTTCTTGCATGGGGACACAATGAGACTGGCCAAATTTGCGTCGGCGCAGAAGCCCTTAGGGACTTCACAAGTGCGACTGAGAGCCGCTGCCGAAAATGCTTTTGCGCCGATGCGAACCTAATCCACTCTCGTATTTAAGCTAGCTTTTTCTGGGCAGGCTTGCTGCAGGCTTGCCGGTGTAACTGGGTCCGATGGGAAAAAGTCGACATCAACGTAGGATAATGAGAATGAAGTTGTAATTTGCAATGCAATTGTTATGTAGTCATCAACTGTTTATCCATTATGCAATACATGGAGACTAGACATAAGGAGACCAAAATTCCTGTACATTGACTTCACCAAAACCGAGCATTTTTCTGTCGGATGTACATAATGGATTGAAGTGCTAGACCTTATCGAGCGCTGCGCTAGTGTGGCACATGTATAAATGTCTGCCGTCATGGCCGGTGTAAATATAACTTCAAACAGAACAACGTCTAAATCATTGAAACAATTTTTTGAGCTATGCAAAGAATATTGGAATGCAAAAACTGTTATATTTAAGTGTAAGTTTGATATCATTTTTGTGAGATGAAGAAAATAAATTTTCCGCTTTGAGTAACAACTTCAAAATCTCTATGTAAATCACATTGGCAAATAATGTAAAATATCAATACAGACAACGGCCATTTTATATATGTGCAAAACTAGCGTCATAATTGAGGAGTATTGTAACAATTCTCATACGTCAGAAATTTGTAAAATATTTGAGCAGGTATGAGGATTGGATGGAGAGTCCATGGGAGGAGTAGAGGAAAGATGGTGAGAGGGTATAGAAGGATAGTATTGGTATATAGAAGAAGAGAAAATCAGTGGAACGGAAGAGGAAAACAGGTAAAGTGATTTCAGGTAATCAAGGTAAGACCCTTAGAAGAAAAAAGGGATGTGGAAAACGGGTAAATCGGTTAAGGGGGAAAGGTAGAAAGACGTAAGTTGACTGAAGAGAAACGGGGTAGGGGGCATAAAATTAATTGGCTCAATCTGTCAGAGTGGTCAAGTGGGAGGAGGTAAGGAAGAATACATAATGGAGGTGAAGGTGGTGTGTAGAGATGAAGAAAAGAGGGGAATAAAGGTGTGAAAAAAGTGATTGAGGGAATATCAAGTGTATGGGATATGATACATGGAGAAAAATGGATAGTCAAACTTGAAGTGTCAAAATTTAGATGGCCCGTTTGATTTTCTAGATAGTGCCAAGTACCATCCACAATTTTTTCTTCATAGTCTGGCAGACCATAATTTTATAGTCTGTTTGAATATTCACAGGTGATTTAGACTCACTATCAGTATAGTCAAATCGACACTCTAGAATGTAAAACAGAAGTCACGTTTGCCGTTTTACACAAGATTTGTATTTATTTTAAGCCATTTGTTGATATTTCGAGCATGTGTTAAGAGTAAATAAAATGTGGAGAACATACTGGCAAGTGGGTTGAGTGGTTTTCGTTCTGATTTTAAACTTCAAATTCGATTCTGCGACGGACTAAGGACAAAGGCTTCACTCATTAATCAGTGCTTATTCTTATCATTTTCGACCAAAAACGTGCTTAGAATTTCGTAATTCTTTGATAAAGAAACAAGACTTGCGAGATTTGTAATAAGCATTCATATTGTTTTCTGAATTTTCAAGTGTTAAAAATGTTCTAATTGAGTGCAGGGACGCCGTTCCCTTAGCCTCTCGTGCTCAAAAAAGTGTGTATGCATAGGCAATCATGTCTCATGCATCCGACTCGGAAAAAATAAAGATTCTTTGGAATTGATGGATTTTATATCAATTTTCATGTTTCTCAGGTTTCATTCATTAATTTAAATTTCCGTATCTCGTCTCTCTTACTCTGATGAATATGTATGTATGTAGGAGAAGGACAACAGATAATAAAGTTGACCATCTGATATGATTAAGATAACTCCAGGATCGTCAACTTTACACTTGGGGATAGTGAAGCTAACCGTCAAATTTTGACACCCCACAGATGGTACGCTACACCATCTAGGCCTAGGGGGCTGCTGTCCTATGATTAAAACTCCAATATAGTCAGTCTGACACTATAGATGTTCAGGCCGACTAGTCGTTCTTCTCCGTGTAGAACGGTCACATGGTTAAGAATTTTTAGTGTGAGGAAGTGAAGGATAAAGAAAATTTTGTGAGGGATGTCGGGATTGGTTGGTGTAAAGGAGTTGGATTTTATTAAAAAGGATGTTTGCAGAAGAGGATCATGTAGGAGAGGGATGATTGCAGTAGAAAGTTTTCTGGCGTGGAGTTAAGGCCCTTTATCAAAATATGTAATATGACATCTAAATAAGCATATCTTGGAGCAAGCAGCTCCGGTTTTTTGATAAAAACTTTATATTTTGTTTAATAATCAAAAATCGCGAGAAAAATGTCAGTGACGCTCAGTGTTAGCTGTCCGTGCATTTCACCAGCGTGCCTGCTCACACTCGTCAAACTCGAGTCGGCAGACACCACGGAGCGAGTCGAATTATCTGGAACGAATGAACCCTTGCATTTTTATGAGATCACGGCCGGTTAGAAAACGTGACATTATGAAATCGTGGATTAATTCAATTTTGATTAGCAAAATCAATTTATTTATAAAATTACAAGAAAGTGGAAGAAAGATGAATGAAAATCGGTTATTATTCGCCGTAATAATGTAAATCTTCAGGTAATATACAACTTCGGTTCATTTATACTGCAGTTTTCTACCTAGAATATTTGGAATAGAAGCTTCTAATGTGTCCCCTAAGGGTTTACATTTTTCTTGTATCTCTTCCCTATTCCTTCACACACCCCCCACACACTTACTTGGTGGGGGGAGGGGGACCTACAGTTTAAGGTGGGTTCCGAACCACCAAGAGCAACAGCCTTAAGTATGTACTTAGAGAACCTTTTTCTCTAGAGGTACCGGTCCCACGACTCTCCGGAGATGAACAACTCCCTTGCTAGGCTAGTGTTCACCGCATGGGCTACCGATGCTCTTCCAGAGTGCGAGGCGGGAATCGAACCCGCAAGTCGACGGAGTGGGTCCAAAGCCTATGCCTTAACCTCCACGACCATCGTCCCACTCAGTTTCCTACCTAATTCACGCTAAAGACGGTATTTTTAAAAAATGTTACCACATAAATAATTGTTAATGCATAAGTAGAGCGTTCCAAGTATTTTCAAATAACTCTAATTTGGTTAAACAATTATTATTTATTTAAACAATTGTTTCCTCCTGTAAATCGTAAGAATGGTGAAAAGCTATTTTCTGGAATGAACGACACAATGAACATATTTATAGAGTAATATATTTTTTCAGGATATTTTGTATTTTTTAAATAACCTTTTATTTGTTCAAACAATTTTCCCCGTAAATCGTGAAAATATCTCTTTCTGCAATTAAAGACACAATTGACAAATGGAATATTTAGCAAGTACTCGGTTCTTCATTTTGAGGCCGCACGGTTGAATATTTTTGTCTAATATCTCGCGTGCGTCATTTGCATAATCATATATTGAAGAACATAGATTTGTAATCATTTAAAAAATTCTTATTGGATTAAACATTTTGTCTCCTTGAAATCGTTATAAGTAATTGTTTTCGGAAGTTAATGTCACAATTAACGAAAGTTGATAGTCACATCTTTTTCAGTGGTATTTGCTAATTATTGAAACGATTTTTATTTGTTTAAACTATTGCTTCTCCTTTAAATTGTGAAAGATTATTTTCTGCAATTAATGACACAATCCACGAATTTGAAGAGTAATATGTTTTTGTTTAATATTGCACAATCGCAGAAAATAGAATTTTTGCACAATTTTCGCGGAAAAAATTGTTTTAACAAATAAAAAAAGTTTGAAAAGGTAAAAAACATCCAGAAAAAAATATATTGCTCACGCCTTACAGGAAGAAATAGCTGTTTAAATAAATAAAAACTGTTTAACCAAGTTAGAGTTATTTAGAAAAATACTTGGGAACCCTCCACTTATGCATTACGAATTATTTATGTGGAAAAAAATCCAAAAAATAGCGTCTTCAGTGTGGATTTGATAGAAAACTGCAGTGCAAATGCACAGAGGCTGTGTATTACCTAAAGATTTACATTATTACTGCAAATCTTAACCGATTTTCATGAATCTTTTTTCAAATTTCTTGTAAGTTTATAAATTAATTGATTCTGCTAATTAGAATTAAATTAATCTATGATTTCAGAATGTCAGTTTTTCTAACCGGCCGTGATCTCACAACAATTCAAGGGTTCTTTCGTTCCGGATAATTCGACTCGCTCCAGGGTGTCTGCGGACTGGAGTTTGACGAGGGTGAAAAGGAACGCTGGGGAAATGCATGGACAGCTAACACTGCCCGACACTGCTATTGTTCTTTGTTTTGATTATTAAACAAAATATAAACATTTTATCGAAAAACCAGCGCTGCTTGCTTCGAGATATGCTTATGTAGATGTCGTATGCAAAAAATTAGACAATAATATTACACCGTGCGGCCTAAAAATGCTGAACCGATTACATATTCTGATAAAGAGCCTTAAGGATAGGTGTTTGAGGGGCCTAACGGGTGGGAGTGGTGATGCGAGGGCTACAATAAAGATGTGACAACAGAGTGAGGGGGTATTGTGGGCTAGACGTGTTGAGAGGGTTAAGAATATACGGATGAGGGGTATGGGCATTTTGGTGAGACGAGGGGGAGGGGCAGATTTCTTTTGGGCGTTGGGTGCTTTCTAGAGTAAAGAAAGGCTACCATTGATGCTTTTGTTAATGCCACGGAGCAGTTTGTAACCTGTACACATTTTTTTATAATAAAAGAGGAAAAAAGCAGAGGTTCACCCGTTGGGTGTGAATTTCTAGACGCAAGCCGTATATTCATTCTCGAGATCCCGGCGAGCGGGTGAACGGCAAAAGCCGCAGTTGAGGGAGGTAGAAGAAACTAGCAAAAACGTAAGGGAGGAAGAAAACAGGGAGAAATGGAAAAAGATAGGGCGAGAGAAAACGAGGAGAGAACGAAGAAAGAGAGCCAGCGGCATTGGACGTTGCGTCGTTACCGTTAACAACGGCCACCGATTGTCTCAACGACGTGGTGCGACCTGTATGTCGAGCTATCCTAACGACGCCTGGCGTCGCCTTATTGCCGCGATAAATATAAAGCCTACTCGACGAAATCTCTCGCCTACGCCTACCTCGCATTGCTGAAATGGTTTCCTTCTGAGGGGTGCAGCCAAACTCACGCAATATCAATATACCCCAGTCAGAAAATTTCCCTTTCGAAAAGGTCTTATAGTTCCTCGAAGATCAACAACTTTATTGGAGCTATTTATTATACTGTAAGTCAAATTATTCTTTTAGTAATGTACACAACCGGGGAATGCTGCTCAGATGGCTATTTTCATGGTAAAATGTCGAAACGTTGAATATTGTGTGTTCCAAGCTTTAAATGCTAATTGCTCTCAAAATTAAACCGCCATTTTTTTTGTTCAAACTGTGAATTATGATAGATATAAATGAGTTAACTGAAATTGTGCTTTCGATTGTTAGAAAATTGTTCTTAATTTGCAAACAAATAAAATGAATAGTACGCGCAGCATTACCCGACAGCTACGGTCAAAAACAAGAGTATAAATGCAACATGGATATATGATTTTACTGAAATAGTGCTTTCAATTGTCAAAAAACTGTTCGTAATTTACAAACAAATAAAATTAATAGTGTGCGCCGCATTACCCGACAGGTAGGGTAATTTGATGCACGAGGGCTTTTTTATAAGACTCAGTAGTTATGTATTTTAATTATAGACTTAATGCTTTCACGATGATTCATCATGATGAATTAAAATTTATAAGCTTTTTTGGGTTTCAATCGTGTGCAAAACCATGAATGTTGCCGATGTTTCGTGAACATTGCAGTTCACTTCTTCAGGGCTGACCTGAAACTGAAGTTTCAGATTATGTTGTTCTTATATATGTATTCTCTACGATGCCTGTGATTGGCCAGAGCGCCCCATGGTGGGAACTGGTCGAACTTGATTGGCCAATCAACTCTTTTTTTGAAAACCCGGGAGGATGAAAAGCCAAATCGGATTCGTATTATATCCATTGTCCCTATTGATGTTACTAGGGTGTTTTAAGATTTCGATTGCTTCTCTATGTTTTCTTGGAGAAATATTGTACGTTTTTGCGATGACGGTTGTTTTGTCAAATGAAATGCTATGTCCTGTTTCGATATGATGCTCAGCTACTGCTGATTTCGTGAAATGTTTTAGCCTGACTTTACTCTCATGTTCCTTCACACGTTGGCTCACAGCCCTCCAGGTTTCTTCAATGTAGACTTCGCCACAAGAACAAGGCATTTTATATACTCCCAGATCACTGAAAGGTGCGTTTTATCTGTAGGGTTGTTTAGAAGTTGTCCTATTTTCGCAGGTGGTTTAAATATGGTTTGGATGTTGTGTTTTTTGGGAATTCTTCCTACACCAGAGCTTCGTTATATGCTCAATCTCGGGGGTTGCCTGAACATGGCCTTGTGCATATATCGCCAGCAGCGAAACGTAAACAGGCAGGGCCGCCTGAATCGTTTCCACGACATTGCGCAATCTACTTGACGGCGGAGTAATGCAGTGCGTCCCTTCATAGGCGGAGTCGCAACCGTCTCTCACCCTGCCCCCTGAGAAACTGTGGGCACCAGCAATTCTAGGAATTGCTAATATCGCCTGCAGTCGCGCGAGCATATAACGAAGCTCTGGTGTATTTGTTTTTGTGATACCTTGAATGTAGGGTAGGATGGTGGTCGTTTTTCTCTCTCTTTCTTCAGTAAGTTGTATTGACTTGTTTTTTTGAGTTTATTTCCTTATTGCTTTATTAATTTGTTTGTTTGTGTAATCGTTTTGTGGTGGTGGGAAGAGGCATGTAGGTATTTGTTTGATGGGTGGGTTCTCTGTAAACTTTATGTCCTAATGTGTTATCAGATCTTTTGTAAACTAGTACGTCCAAGAAAGGTAATTTTCCATTTTGTTAAATTTCCATGGTGAACAGAATATTAGGGTGTATTTGATTGTGATAAATTCAAATTTTAAAGCTTTTTCGGGTTTCAATCGTGTGCGAAACTATCATTGTTGCCGACATTCTGTGAACATTGCAGTTCACTTCTTCAGGGCTGACCTGAAACTGAAGTTTCACGTTATGTTGTTCTTATATATGTATTCTATACGAGGCCTGTGATTGGCCAGAGCGTCTCATGGCGGGGTCGAACTTGATTGGCCAATCAAGTCTTTTTCAAAGATACGACTGAAACCCGAAAAAGCTTAAAAATTTAAAATGTTAATTTATCAAGTATTTTAATTGGTGTAGATTCAATTTTTTATATGCATAAAGCAGAAGCTCAGATAATGCTATATATGTCATATATGTTGCTACAGTGCGTCCAGTTATAAAGGCCTTTAACATCTGGTGATGGATTCTATAGGAAAACATTTTTTCTCTAATCCATACAACCCTTTTTAGCAGTTGTGTATTTAATTGCCCTGCTCAATATAATATGAGAGTACACGAGGGTCTTCATCATACATATTTCATACTGTAGGGTGTTTACGCGTATTTGTGGATACACCTTGCGCACTCACACGACTGAATTGTTGATCGAAGCGCTTAGATAAGCTCCTTCCAGCCTTGCGTTTTCATATGGGACCTCCGTGATATCGGGAATATCGCGACAACCCACGTGAAAAGGTGACTCATCACGAGACGACCCCGTGCAATTCCCTGCTATTCGAGCACTCGATTAGAGGTATTAGGACTGACGAGCATCGGCTTCGGTTGGGGTGGGTTTGGTAGACTTTTATTTGTACGGCGACGACACCTGCACCTGCAGCCTCATGACGCACGTGTCAGCTTTTCAATTTTCAGAGTACAGCACAGGCACAAATATTTTTCTTTTGTTCTTGTAATTAATGATCAAATTTCAAATCATTTACCAGCATATACTGTTTGTTATAATTATACCATAATTGCAAATTATAATGAATATGCTAATTATGATGTTCCGTAAGTTGGAAACGCACTTTGGAAACTTCACAAAATCAAAAGTGGTGCAGTAATAATATAGTTTTTCGCCTACATTCTTCCGCATTTTTTCAAAGCTTCCCTTTTTCCACGTTTCTTAAAAACTCTCCCTTAAATTCGATATTTACTTCTATTTTAGTTTATTTGTTATTTGAATAACGCAGAAAATTATATCTACATACGTGGCTACATTTGCAGGAATTGTGTATGATTTTATTTCACTGGTCAACAAAATGTGATGCCTATGAATTCATGAAATAGGATGTTTTGATTATAATAACCGATTAACGAAGAAGTGTTTCAACTCTATTACTTAAGGGGTAACACCACTCTAGCGCCCGAAAAAGAGGTCAATTTTCAAGAATTTTTTTTTGAGAGTTTGACAAAAGGAATAGGAATTGCGTTTGGAGGGTTCAATCAGCATGTATTTATGTACATAAAAAAAAAATTTATCGAAACAAAATACAAAATGGCGGCGATTAGGAATAACGTTTTGTATGTTGCCTTTTTAAAAACGGGCTGTGCGGCCGGAAACATTTTTCCTTTAATTTGCAATGTGGAACAAAAAAGCAAGAATATTTAAGAACTATATATCATTAGCTTGAGAACTACGTAGGATTTTTACTTTTTACCTAATTTTGTAGAAATGGTGCACTTTTGAAAAAAAGTTTCCATTTTTTGCCGAAAAATAAGCACGAAATTATTTTTAAACAAAATTTTACATTAAATTAAAAAACCCCTACGCAGTTACATAAAAAATGTAATTGTGAAGCTACTGTGAAAATTTCAGACTGATATGTCTAACGTTATTCGAGCAATGTTTCCGGCCAGTCTGAAAAAAGTGATTTCGAGAAAAGCGCGTTTAAAGTTTTACTAACAGAAAAATCCATGAATCTTGGCAGCGTTCACTGATTCACAGACTATGCTATTTGTAATAGAAATCAACGCATCATAGTTGACACCGGGGGAACCCTAATAACCGTCCCACTTAACATTTCGGCAGGTAAAAGGAATATAAAAGCGTTGGATCCAAGTGCGCCGCTGGAGCGCTCAGTACACACTACGAGGAGGCGCCTCGGGGAAATTAAGATTTCGACCTGTTAACATTTTTTTTTTTTTGCAAATGGGACCAAGTGCACTTTTTTTTTGAGCCCGTAAAATACATTTTAAGCCAGGAAAAAAATAATCATTATAAATAATCATTATTATCATTATTCTCTTTTCCTTTCAATAAAAACTTTTTCTATAATTATCTAAGTAAAGTACTTATACCAAATCACCATTTAGTGAAACTACAAATTAAAAATTAAATACTGCTGTGAAGTACTATGCATGTATTCACTATTGATGTATTTATTTGTGCTCATTTCATGAGTGCATGGCTTTCTTACAGGTATCAAATAAATTTAATACCTTATAGAGAGAGATTTTTCTCTAACAAGAGAAAAAAATTCAACACTTTCCACATTTTTCAAGCCCTTGTTTCTGTCTCACAAAAAATCTTTATATACCTAGAAAACAAAAATCCATTCACTTGCTTTGAATGGGTTTCGAAGTCTTTTGAATAGCGTATCTGTCACTGGAATTCCAGATTGCCGCCGATTGGTTTTTAACAGAATTTTACTCGTTATTATTTTTTTGACAGACTTATAAGCCACAAAAGTGTTCACATTTTCCAGAACTAAAATAGCAAAAGGAATCTAGTAGTCTTACTTATCATTTTTCTCAATCTATCAATAATTTATCAATTTCAAAAATCCTGTGGAATATGGTAGCCTAACCTGAAAAAATCGGTCTCATTCAAAAAGAGGTAAACCGATTCAATATGACTTTGCTTGAAATGGACATAGTACATTGCAGATTCAAATCCATTCGAGAAACTGACCGATTCACATAGTCGCAAACCAATTCAGTTTTAAAAATATCAATCTGCAAATGACAGATACGCAATTGACGGAGTCGCCTTTTCAATGGGTTCTTTTTTCCAGGGTATTCAGAAAATAAGAGACCATCAAAAGCTCAATCAATGTTTTCGGTTATAACGAACAACTTTATCTTACACCAGTATTTTATTCTAAGTTGAAAAACAAGTTTCCCACATAAAAACAATGTAACTTTTTTTTATTTTATTAGTCGCTATTGATTGATCATGAAAGGTCATCGAAGGTTCGTAAGTAGGTCAATCGGCGCGTCTCGAAGACATGAACTATTACATCAAATACAGTATATACTGTAATATTCCTAATATAAAAACAATTTCCATAAACAAGATGAATAATATCGTTTGAAAAATGAAAAACGGTATTGGCGGATCATGGAAGGCATGGAGAATAGACATAAGGAGACCAAAGTCCTGTACATTGACTTCACCAAAAACGAGCATTTTTCTGTCGGATGTACAATAACGCATCGAAATGCTAGATCTTCTCGAGCGCGGCGCCAGTGTGGTACGCGTAAAGATGGCCGCCGTCATGGTCCGTGTAAATATAACCTCAAGGCTCAAGCATAAATACAAAATTCCTAAATCATTTAAACAATTTGTTGAGTCATGTATTCAAAAGGAAACCTTTGGTGCATTTTAAACTGATGAAAAATTCAATATTTATCAAATACAATAATCCTGACTTTCACGTTGAAATCAAAATCTTAATTATTCTCTATTTAAATGTTTATAACGCAAAGGTTATATCAATTCGTTAGCGCAATAATTCAAAAGTACCTATCTCGTCCATTGCAGGATCTCTACAGTTACACACACACACTTCAAAAAAAGATGTTTCGCGGTGGATAAAATTATTTAAATTATTCAACTCTTGTTTTATGTCAATGACAATTTACCTCTGTAAATCACATATTAGAATCGTGAATAATTCAGAATCTGTCAATGTCAACAAAACAAAAACAGCCGCCGCTCAATACGCGTGCGACACTAGCGCCTGGCACGGGAACGGGAAGTATTTCAAACATTATCATACAACAAAAATTTGCTCATTTTCGGTTACACTACTTTGGTCTCCTTATGTCTATTCTCCATGATGGAAGGTCTCGAAAGGTTGTTCGATAGTTCAATCGATGTGTCTCGAAAACCCGGTCAAATACTTATTTCACAGTCCTGTTGTATTCCTTTTTAAAAAGTTTCCCTTATATAAACAACATGAACAATATATTTTCAAAAATTATAAATAGGTATTGCTAGAGCATAAGAGGACATAGAAGGTTCTTCAATAGGTCATTCAAAGCGTCTCGAAAATTCGAAAAAATATATCATATACAGTACTATAGTATTCCTAATAACATGAAAGTTTTTCTCATATAAATCTGAGTAAAGCATTTTTTCGAACTTCATGAATCAGCATGAGTAGGTGGTAAAAGTTTTCACAATATAGGAAAATTGATGCGTCTCGAAGACGTGAACAAAAACAGCAGATATAGTATCGTTTTATTTCGACTAACAGCAAAGTTTTTTTCATATAAGTATAATAACATATTTCTCAAATTCCTAAACACAAAAAGACCACTTCTGAATGGCCGCTCTTCCACAAGGTCCTATCAGACCTGGACTTCAATTGGAACTACAATTCGTCCAAATTTCATGACTATTATCCTTTTACTTTTCGAGATATATAAATCGGGGGTAGTTCCCGCGAGTACAATTGTATCGAAATATTTCAAAAATTAGATTTGAAAATTAAGTAATTACAAAACTCCCTCTATGAGGAAGCAATTCAGTAAGGTTTCGAAATCTTAGGCGAATTCGTTTAGAATTTATAAATAAAAAACTACACAAAATGTCTGGTAATGCACCTGTTCTAATCTACAAATTTAAAATAAACTTTACAAAGGGGAAAGTCTTAATATTTTTGTACGAAAACATTATAGTCATCAATTACGCATGCGAATGCGTGCTCAGAAAAATTCTAGTTATTTCGAAAGTGTTTTTCCCTGCACTGGAAGTAAATTAACAAAAACAGCAAGGAACAATTATTTTCGTACATTAGAGAACGAACTTTTATCTGTTTTAGAAGTTGCGATTTAATAACTTCTGATGATTTGAAGGAGTAAGTTATGTTTTTGTTTCATAGATAATTTTGTAAACTTTGCAACCAATACTTACGTTTTATTAATTTGTATGCTGTTTAATGAAAATATTTCAAAAATTGTGATCATGCGAAATTCCTAACACGAGCCCCGGTTAGGCTACAGAAATGTAGGTAAAAGCGAAATCTGCTTTACTTGTGAGTTTCCGATGGTCCCGATGGTAATGATCTAACCTCTTTATTGCTTTTACATCATGAATAAGAACATTTTTAAACTATGTTGCTTTTCGATTTATATCAGTAAATTTTGGATCTGAGATGAATAATATTCGAAATTTTAAAACTTTTCATAAATATTTATTCCTTGAACTTTTTTTACACTTCTTTTCTGTTAGACCTTATTTAACGCTTATTTTACGTTTTATTATGTATTTTACGTAACCGATATGTCATAAATGTAAAGAGTATGCTTAAACAATACGCTGCGAATAAAATTCATAAATATCTAGTGTTTAATTACATAGCTTTTTTATTTCAAAAAGGGGCCCGTCTTAGGATACCGGGTTTCCTAAGACGAGACAAATACATATTTTTTTCAACATCGAAATTCATTGCCTTTTAAACATTTTTTGAACTTTGATGTGTGTGAACTTTGCGAAGAAAACATCAAAATGTAATGCCAATAATCTCTTTTGCTTCCAAAGTTTCTTAAAATCAAAAATTTTCGGAAAATATGGAAGGGGGCTCGTCTTAGGCAACTTTCCCCTACTTCGATACATTCGCCTGCTCTGCATTATATATATTCTTTGGTTTGTAATTTTTTGTATCCTGGCAGAATTCTGCATAGCACCACCTCAAGTGGAGCTATTTCTTTTTGAAATACACGCCCATCCCAAATACATTCCTTGATCTCTTAATTTAAACGAAATATTTTGTGCAGTTTGAAAAGCTTATTTTCCTCATGGTCGAAAATAGTCATCATTTTTGCAATAACCCTCATACTTTATATTACAATATTAAATATTTATTTTTAATTATAATTCATAATAGAACTCACTTCAATTGTAGAAGAATGATTTGTTCCAACAAGTAATTTGTTTTTTGTTAACCTTATTGTTGTTGCATTAAATGTTCTCTGAGCTTAAAAATGTATTTTATGATAGAAAAATTGCACATTATATATATATTCTTTATTCTAATTCAAATTTCATTACAATTTTTGCTTAAGCTATCAGGTATAAAATTTTGTTATAAATAAGAATAGTTGTAAAATTTTTTATCTGGATAGATTCAACTAAAAGTGAAAAGAAAATGTTTGTAGATTTCAAATAAGGGAACTATTCAAATTTGTAGATTTGAATTTTTTGCAAAAACAAAAAACCAAAACATTGAAAAATATTTTTTGAATATCATAAATTTTGCCAATTTCATAAAGATGAAAAAAAAACTTTTTTTGTTTTGTTCACAAAAAAAACAGAAGTGAGTTATTGTTGCGTTTCATTTTCAAGTGGATAAAGTTAAATTTTTTCGCATCGAAGCAAAACAAGATTTAATAGAGTTGAAATTGTAACCATTTCCCATGTGGTGGATAAATCTTAACAAGCGATAGTAATTTTTGTTGCAGGTAAAGATTACTCTAAAATCGCTGTAAAGATTACATTCTGTTTTTGTGGGTTGAGGGGAGTTTCAAAAAATAATGAAATTTACATGTGAGTTCTTTCTCTAAAAGACTTGTGAAACTTTACATTATCAATAATTAATCTCGCTAAGGGGAGCCAGTTATTTAAAAAACAGGACAATCCTACTCTCAATATTTATGTCATTCTCATTACTCTATTTGAATAACGAGTATACGCCAAGAACCATAATAACGTTGTTCCGTTGAAAGTACGACTACTTCTAAATTCCTTCATTTATTCTTTTCTTTATCTCTCCCCTTTTCTTTCGTCTTTCGTTCCCTTTCCTTTGGTATGCATTCATCTCTTCCACGGTCATTAGTGGCAATATTAGCACTATAACACATGAGGGTGTTAAAAGGGATTAGGGGTGAGCGAATCAGTTTTCACGGGCATAAAGTAATGAACCGCAGAACGCTCGTGCGTAGGAAAAAGTTGCAGGCCTCTTTTTCGGCACGTGCTGCCTCGTGCCTACGTGTTTCTCGCACTGGATCCTAAATTAAAATCGTTGGGCGGCACTTCCCATAAATAAAGGACGCCTCACGCACGAGAGATGTGACAAAAAACAAGGGATGCGCAGTACATATGTGATGGCCTTATTTTTAAAGTATACTTGTCTCCAACACATCAATCCTCACATCAGAAAATCCAGGATGCATCCTTAATTGTTTATATTAATCTTCCATTCCGAATGCTACTATTTAAAAAGCAGTAAATTATCATGACTGTCAATAAAAATGTAAGTCATCATCTGCGTTAATAAAATCGTAGTAAAAAATACGATCTTTAAAAAAGAACGTATCATAGATTATATACAGTTTTGGTGTTCTTATTGAAGACAATAGTGAATATGCTCAATATTTACGTTATTCTTAAGTTGCGTTTTCATTAACGAAGATTGTGGTTTATGTTTTTAGTGTAAGACATAAAGATTTATTACTTCAAAACTAGGAGCAGTCGATTTTGTCTCTTGGTGTATACTAGGGTGGTTCTTATTTATACTTGGTGGATTTTTTTTCTCGAATTTCTCTGCTCTCACACCCAGTTTTTTTCGAATGCTCAAAAAAAGAAATCTCCAAATTTGAGCAAAATCGGTTAATATTTAGGAGTCGCGCAAAGACCATGAAATTTCCCATTGATTTAACATGGGAAAAAGTCAGCTTTTTGTAAATCTAATATTTAAACGCGATAATATGTTACAAATAATTCCACGTTTTAGTGTATTGTTCAGAATTTGTAAGAGAATAAGAATCAGTCATACATGTTGAGGTTGAATAATTTTAAGCCACTCTTATGGGTCTCCAAAGAAAACCCCATAAGTGATAAATGTGAATTTTACGTAATATCACGGTTTATTGACGCGTTTTGAAAGTTTTTATTACATAAATAGTAATTGATCAGTAACTTGGGAATACCCAGTCATTTTTAAACTAATATTCAATTGTTTAAACAATTTAAATTTGTTCAAATATTTGTTTTTTCAGCTAACTCGCGAAATGAACGTATTTTCTAGACATTGTGAGTTATTTAATCAATAATAACAATAAAATCATTTGTTCAAATAATTTTACAATTATTCAAATAATACCTATTTGTTCAAGCATATATTGTACCTGAAAAAAGCAGGATAAAAATTTCCTCACTAAATTTTCGACAAATTTTAATATTTTCAAGTACTAATTTGTTTATTATGAATACTCGTAGATGTTTAAACAAATTAGAATTTTTTTGAACAATTGTTTTGTTCACATTTTTTTATTTGCTATTTTTGCAGATTGACATATTTTGACGTTTTACTTTTATTTTTAAAAATACTCTTGAACGTTTAAACAAATTGAAATTTTTAAACAATTTAATATTATTTAAAAAACTACTGAGTATTCTCAAATCACTGATCAATGATTATTTATGCAAAAAGAACTTTCAAAAGCGTCAATAAACCTTAATATTACGTAAAATTCACATTTGTCACTCGTGGGGTTTTCTTTGGGGCCCCATTAGAGTGGCTTACAATTATTCAACCTCAAAATTTATGATTAATTCTTATTCTCTGACGAATTCTGAACAATATACTGAAACACGGAATTATTTGTAACGTATTAGCGCGTTTAAATATTAGATTTACAGAAAGCTGCTTATTCCCATGTTAAGTCAATGAGAAACTTCATGGTCTTTGCGCTAACCCTGAATATTAACCGATTTCGCTCAAATTTGAGAGAGATTTTTTTGGGCATTCAAACAAAACTGGGGAGTGGGAGCAGAGAAATCCGAAAAGTGGAAAATAAGGGCCACCCTAGTGTATACATATGTTCTCAAAATCACCTTTTAATCATTATGCCGTTACATTTAAATAACTAAGCTGTTACGATTAAGTTTACGATATTTCAATTATGTTTAATAAACGAATTCAATAAAATCTTGACTACCTGGCTGTTCTCTGTTTCCGATCGCGACTTGATAGACGTCGAATCTCGTATTTTGCGACACTGACACGCTGTGTCCTACTCGCAACTCTAGCCTCTTTGACAGTTTTACAAGAGCGCTTGGTGGAACCTCCGTTATCGCGCGCCGAACCAATATCAAACCGTAGAATGACATGTGGGGACAGGGTTGAAGGAGTTCGCTGCAGTCAGTAGTATAGGTGAGAGCACAAGAAGTAGAATATATTGTCCTAATCTCGGTCGCAGGGGTTTCAAACCCACCGAGACACTGCTGCGAAGTGCGGGGTATAGTAAGAGTACCAGAGCACGAAGGTTCGGCGCCAAAGGGGGTGGGAAACAGAGAAGCAGAGCAGGGAAGAGAATTGGAGAAGCAAAAGGGGATGGAACGAGAATCCAGTTTTGCAGAGAACACTGCTGTCACATTTGTATCTATCTCTACACTCGGATAAACTGATCGCTTCTGTATGTATTCGTATGATGTCGAAAGCTATTCCATACCTCTAAATAGACTGACTGTGTTACTTGTATCTGCTGAATGCTTCCAAGTGTCCATTCTGTGTCCAATTAGCGTTTAACGGTTGTGAGAATAACGTCAGTCGCATTGCGGAGCGCTGATGAAAGTCTGTGAAAGATGGGTTCGGAAATGATTAATTGTATTTTCATTTTTATGGTAATTTTTCTTTTGAAACGAGTCAGCATAGCTCAGATATTGGCGTGCTTGGGTTCTCTTCAAGAATTTATTGTCACGGTGGACTCTATATGATTCCGAAGGAGATCCGTCAGATACGGGATCTTGGTCAGTTTGGGGAAAGTATTGTGGGCATAATTAAAGGAAAAAGCATTGACATCTCTAATCATCAGTTTCCTTGAGAATTGCCGCATCCGCCTCGTACCATCGATCCAAGTTCGAAGGCAGATATCAGCATCGCCGTGCTTACGCTTCATCTACAGCGTCGAGATCACCCTTTCGAGTCTTCGGGTATTATCGAACCCGTTACGGAGCCACCGAAGTATCCGCTATTCCTCCACCCATAGATATCCAACCCCTTACACGCTACCACCACACTCCTTCCACTGGCCCTCAGCTCGAAGTCGTGCTCGGCTTTGCTCTCAACCGGGTTGCTGCTTCAACCATCTCCTCCCTCATACTCATCCTCTGAACCACCCTCATCCACCCCACATCACATAGTAGAAAGCTACATTCCCGCACCAGCAAATCGGTCTTTGCGTCAGATCGGCACGACATGCAGACGGATACGGATGTTAAGCCCTCCCTTTCGCTTCTCTCTTCCTTCCTCTAGAGTCCTGTTTCTATTCTCTTCTCTTTCTCGGACCCCCAATTCGCACCGACAGCAGTGCTGCATCCTTCCTGAAAGCCGTGTATGTACCCACCAGTCCCGACGCCTATTTCTATGCGAGGACGAACTTGGCTCGCTTTCCCTGATGCTAGCGGTGCTGCTGCTACAACCGGTATTTCTGCCGCTGGTATATTGTCACCGTTGTTGTTGGCGAACGATATATATGTGTAGAGCTATATATGAATCTTGCCGTTGAACCGCGGGTATTTGATTACGGCCAAACCGTCTGCTTCGCACTTTGACTCTCGGGAATCGTTTCAAAAGGATGTGCTATCTTCGACTTTTATAGAAACCTACGAATCTACTTCAAGGAAGGTGGGAGAAAAATAAAGTTTATTTTTCTAGAGTGGGGTTGAGGAAAACTTCCTTGAATCGTAAAACTGGATGTGGATGAATTAGAGCTAACTCTGGTATCCAGTAAAATTTCCCTAATTTTAAACAAGGCAGCAAAAACTGTGTTGTTTTTTGAACACATTAAAACTTAGTCAGTCAAGATGGTTATCTTCCGCATAATAATATTCGCAGATTCTAATAAAGTATGTATCCCAATCAAAGCATGCCGTAGAGTCGTAGACTCATAATCTCTAATCCAGCTACCCTCGTTATTTTCTCTGTAAAGTGTACCGATGGAAACAAAACCAAACTGGTGCAAAAGGAAGTAATCGCACCCGGTCTATTCGAGATACAGCTCGTATTCTGAATGAGGAGGAAAGTGTGCGCGTGCAAGTGCAGTATACGGTGGTAGGTAGGGATCAGGAAATATACGGGGTGCTTGGCACAGGCTGAGGGTTGAAAAATGCTAGGTCGGCATGGACACGCCATCGGATAGATAAGGAAGGAAACTGGGCGGCAGGTCGGCTAACGGGTCTCGTAAAACGAGGCAAAAGTCTCCAATCCATATAATCTCACCCCTAGCCACCCTCCTAGCACCGCTGCTTGCAGCGGAAGCTCAGTCACCCTCTTACCAAGGGTAACGGTAAGGGAATTAGATATACAATGGGTGCTCTCCTGCCGTTAGAGTATAGTCCAAAGGGGTGATCGTTTTTACCTCACACTGTGAACCTGCCCCTTGTATTGCTTAATTACAGTACCATGCGTTCCTAATATTAGATAATGAACTTTTCTTTATTATAAATCTCTAGTTCGTTTAGTTGTATTGTGTTGAGGTCAAGTTGGTAATCTTATAAGTCGAATTATATACGGGATAAGGTTGTAAAGTTTGCTAGAAAGTTGGTTTTCATAATTTCTGTAAACAATTGATGAAAGTTGTCGATTACAACAAGTAGACGTACAAAGTGTTTTACGGGAGACAAAAGTGAGAAAAAAGGGTGTGAATAATAATCAATACAGTGGCCAAGTGGTTAATTCCTATCACCAAGCACCACACCCCTGACAAGATTGGTCCTATAAGTATTAGGTTTGAGAAGTGATAATGTAAGAATTCGCCCCAAGTTTTCTTTGGGTTCTACAGAGTATAGATATCCTACTTTGAAAAGAGCAATTACGATTAGCATTTTTGCATCCAGATGAAAGGACTGTTTCAAAACTGTATTCACAGGATGAAGCATTCATCTGAAATGTCGTTGTACGGTTGGTATCTATACTTGCTAGACATCTTCAATACTACAAATTCTGTCATATACTCATTCAACTTTGTTCTAAAATCGGTTCGTTTGTGTGCGAACGTTAAAGAGACATTACTCTTTACTTAAAATACAACTCCTTATCTCACTCGCTCTCTATCTCTCTCTCTCTTTCTCCCTCGTGGAATTTAACAACTCCGCAATCGGACTTGAGGTCTTATCCGCTGAAAACCGCAAGGCGAGCGAGCCTTTCAGAGATTCTCTCGGCATACCATCACACGTAAAAGAACATAATGCCGCCTTGCTGGTCGTATACAACTCGTATACTCGTCGTGCACGAGACCGAAGGAAGATTCAAGCTTCTCTGGGAGTTATATGATGAGGGCCAAGAGGACGAGAGAGCAGAACAGAGAAGAGGGATAGCGGGACGTTCGTAACGAGTCCCTCTTGGTGTCTGCAATGGGCTCTGGCCGCGGTGTCTGAATCGCCACGGTTTGTGTACATGGGTAAAACGTGGAGAGATGCGAAAGCCAGAGAAGGAAAGAAGAGATAAAAGAGAGGAACGAGTAACAAAGATGGGAAGAGGATACGATCGGCGAACCGCGTCGCGCGTGATAAATAACCGAGTACAGCTCCCAATCTCTTCTCTTTTCCTCTTTCCCACTTTCAATGCTTTTCTCACTCCCTCTGGATTTGTCCCTCTTTCCGTCTAGCTTGTTCTCTCTCCTGCTGGCTCCCCATCCCCTAATATCATGCTTTCGAGACTCAACGCCTGTACAGGACGGTCCAAAAAAAGTCGCATGCTGCCTGGTATCTCGAGTGTTGTCCAAGTGTCGATACCGGTTCACCATGGTTCTCCGCCGGTTTCCGATAAACTACGTTGAATCGTGTGCTGCTAAGCTCACAAGCAGCTCCTGTTTAGACAAGGGACATGACTCGATTTTTCGATCAAGGTAGCTTCTTCAGGGTCTAAGGTTCTGGCAAATAAAGCACTTGAAGCTTGAACAAGAGCATATTTGGTTCAGCTCAGTGAGTTTTTTTCGCACAATCTCGCATACCGTAGAGATATTTGAATAAATCACATAGGAGCGAATGAATGTTCGTGATAATTAGTAGGAACACACCTCATGTTATTAGACCTTGAACATTGAAAAAATATTGCAATTTATCTGCACCTATCCTCAGCAGAAATTATGCTTGCACGACTGGTCTGCAAGTCAGAGAAAAACACCACAGCTACATCGTCGTGAGCTTAGTAAGCGCAGTGAGCTGATTGCCATTTTCATAATGATATGAACTGGTACACCAATCAACGTATCGTAATCAATTCTCTTCATTCTTCTTCTCTACTAACTTAAAAAACACGTGATCCTCTTCAAGTGAACCTAAAAATACAGTATATATTTTTCGAGATAGAACATTCAATTCGAATAAACGGTTTCAACCCTATTATTTGATATAACAAGTGAGGGAGCAAACGTGCAAATAGGAAGGTAATCTGAATAGTTTCCTTAAAAGAAGCAACAGCTGCGAACAAATGGCATCTTCTATTGATAGATTATAATGAATCTTTAAAACTGCATTTCACCATCTGCTACGCTTGATAACTATGTTTCATTTTAATTCCACCACGTGGATGTCAAATATTTTCTATTATCCAATCATCTAAAATTTCACTAACACTTTTCGAAAGATATTTAAACACTTTTTCCACCAAAGATACGAGATTTCTTCTTAACATCTAAAAACTTTTAGCGAGAAGTAAAGGAAACTTCGTTCGTGAAAGTTTCTTGTAGTTCGTTTCAGGATTTATCCTTACATGATGATGGAGATCCTGGAACTTGATTAGACCTTCGCAAATTCGTTAAAATTCATGCGGTTCGTCGCGTGTTGAGTAGAGCGGAATCGTAGCCTGGTTAGTCTGGCACTTGAGTGAGGAAGGGGAATCTACGTGTCAATCCATGGAATATTCATTCTTTTCTGTGCCAATCCTTCTACGCAGTTGGCTGCAGGTGGACATGATTTTTAAATCTTTTCGTTATTCGTTAGATTTTATTACAGAATTGGGGCCCAAGAAATAACTTTTTAAATTATTTGTCATATGGTTCATTTACCTGGTGACGGATTGTCAGCTGAGATTAGTAAGAAACTGGTACGCTTACAAGAATTGAAAATCTGACTGAAAATAGTAATTTAAGGCTCTTAAATTTATCGGTACATTTGAGGAGTTTACTTTCAAAAGGGCATATATCCACTTCTAGTTTTTGTTGGAAAATCAAGAAGAGAGCTTTACAGCATTCATAAAAAGAATTGGTTTTTCTGGGTTACTGCATTATTTTGCTCCTAGACCACGTACCAAATTACCAGAAGTTTATATTCTCATTATCTTATTATCTCATTATCCAGATAGTGGATACATGCTCTTTTGCTGGCAAAGAAAATGTTTAACTCACTTTTAATATGAGATAGAAAGCTTTTTTGGAAGAAACTGATACATAGGTTGATAGGGCTCATCCTAAAGATACGATCAACGCAAAAGAACAACACATTTTCAAAAGTCGATATATTCTCTTTTGAAAGTAAGCTCCTCATTTATGATTATATGACCATAAAATACAAAAGTCGTTTAGCCTTCGCTCCCACCACCTATTTTTTCAATCGAATTCCCTACACCGGGTCAAATTGATCCGACCACATTTTAGATCGGGCATCATTTTAAAACGGCTTAACCGATTCATTTGAAAAAAATCACAGATATACTATAACTATTGCAGAATTTGGTGGTATAAATAAAAAATACAGAAAAAATTATTTAATCACCAAAAAAAATTGTTGAAAAAATTTTTTTTTTGAAAATTTGTTGTTGTTGAAAAAAACGCATTTTAGTTTCAAAATGTCGGGCGCGCCAATTTATGTATTCCTTGAAGGTATACGCAACCAAAATCGAGGTACGGGTCAATTTGACCCAGAAGTGGGAGCGAAGGTTAGTACTAAAATTATTTTCGTAATAGAATCGCTGGTTGGATCAGTATTTTGTATTATCACTGGTGAACCAGTGATTTTTCCACTCTGACTGAACGAACCAGTAAGTGATTCAACTATAATAGCGCTACTGATTCTGCCAGTGACGCTGAATAATAGATTGAACCAGTGATATAAAGATCCACGCGGACAAGACATGAACCTCCAGTCGTCTGGTACGCGCGCGTCGCCGGTCAAGTCTTTTGGCATTTCTGGAGGGAAAACGAACCTTATTGTGGATTAGTGTTTGTTTTATAAATATTTGGCACCTGGCAGCAATGAGTAGGGGATTTAATATCTTTCGCTTGATAGTGAGAGATCCCTGGCCACTTGAGTTTGAATTTGAGCGATGCGACACGTTGAGATAACGATGGGTCTTTCCACAATTAAGCGCAACATATTATATCTCATTATATTGCAGCCCGGCCTTGATTTATTTTTTTGAGAATGAAGTGAGGTTTTTAAAAGATAATTTTACAACTGTTACCACAAAAGTGCGATAAATGATAAGTGCCATACCTGAACACTGATTAAAGATTTGCCGGAACTCCACTGCATGAACCAGTGAATTCTCACTGATTGTCAGTGACACACTTCTGGCTATTTCAACCAGTGAGATTTCACTGGTTTATTTTAAGAGAGTTCTTATCTACATTTTGTAGTCTATATTATCTGCCGCTATTATTCTGAATGGAAAAAGTGATGAATTTAATTCTAAAATATGATAATATATTTTGGGAGAAAAATAAAAAATAAGATATGTATTTTTTTTGTCTGTTTGAACTTTTTTACATACAAGTTTGTATTACGCATTAGTTATTTTGATCAGTTTTAATAGAAGATTCCGTTTTACCATCCGCAAACCAATCGTTTGTGCCAACTCAATTATCTCATCAAATCTTAAAAATATTTTTACGTCACTAAGTGCAAGAAAAGATGGAAATTTTTGAAATAAGACATTGAATAAAATTTTTGTGAAAAAGCAACGCCTTTCAACACCGCTGGTCTTAGAGCCCAGGAATATATTGTGCATCAAAAGTAGTGGAAACATGTTTTTGATACATGTTTGTTTCAATTTGGTAAAAAAATAACACTTATACAAGCTTATAAATATATATACCTAGCCTAGATTATGTGCGAATAGCGCTAGAAAACTATTAGAAAAGAAAAAGGAAAAATGTTTGATTTCTCATTTTTAATTTCTTATATTTTTTCTGAAAAAAACGTACGTGTAGAATTTTCGGTCGTAACACAGGGAAAAGCCAAGCTTATTTCTTAAGTTACTGGGGGTTTTTGTTTAGAGCTTATATTTTGTCAAAAAACTTGAAATTTTGTAATACATTTAAAACCATTTTCATGGAATTTAGGTCTGTCTAAAATAAAGAAAAATGTAAACTTAGACATTTCGGGTCACTTCAAAGGGAATTTTGCAGTTTTTTAGATTTGATTCTACTTTTTATCATTGCAGATATGTCGGCAATAATATAGACTACAAATTTTAGTACTCCTGGTGAAAATTTATTTTTACAATAAAATACAGTACTCGATCATCATATAATAATCTTTAACTCATTTATATCAGATAAGTTGTAAAAGAATAGTCTTATTATAATGGTGATAATGTAATGGTGGTATAATGTAAAGACATAATGGTGCATAACAAATTTCTTCGAGCCTCTCTGTTCACCTGCCACACTTGACTTGATAGAAGTAGTCCACCAGAAGTGTTAATTAGGAGCTGTAATTCCGTCAGTGGACTCGTCCGACCTAGTTTGAAAAATTCTCAAGACTTCTCCTCCTTACTGCACCCACAGCTTCAAAATCTTTAGCTTTTGCGATGAACTGTACAGCCTAACCATGGGTATTTCGTGCGGCTCGTCTCAAGCTCGTGGCGTGGCGGATTTAGATGAGAAGAGGCGAAGAGGAGAGGCGTGCCATTTATCGCTCGCCGCTCGGCCTCGAGGCTCCAGAGCGGCGTGGCGTGGTGCTGCGCGATGCCACGTATCTTCCTTCCATCGCACACGGCAGAAGCGAGGCTATTACGCGAGCGCGCATACATATCTACACCAGAGAGAGAGAGAGAGCGAGAGAGAGAGAGAGGGATAAAAACAGAGAGAGAAAATCTTATAGATAGAGAGGAAAAGTGAGAGGAAGAGAGGCAGGAATAGAGGTTCGTGCTTCCAAGATCAGTGAAAAGCTCCACTAACACAGGGGATAAAGAAAAAAACTTCGAGATGACAGTTCTGGCTCTCCGGATCTAACTAAAGCTGTAGCTGTTGTAGCACACGAGAAACGAACGATATCCATCATTCTCGGAAATCTACCTCGACGAAAATCTTCGATGGCCAAATTTCGACCGAACATGCCTTTTAGCCCGAACATACCTTTCAACCCGGTCCATATATTTTTTTTGGCATGGAACTTGAGAATACTGGGAAAAACAAGTTTTATGGCTAGGTCTAGTCTTATGCGTAATGCTGAAGTTGTAGTAGTTAGGGATGGTTATAGTCAGACGGTAGTAATGTAGGAGAGCAAAGATTCTTATGTACATAGCATTTCTTCTCGAATTGGAAGTTTTGTGGTTGGTTCGGAAATTTTTTTTTGATGAGTAATAATAACACAGGTAATTCTACTGAATAAAAAAAGAGTTGAAGTAGTGTTTGCATGTAACAAAAAATCTACTTATTTACTCTTCATTTTTACATAAGTCATTCAAATCACTCTATAATCATTTTAAATCATCCGCAATCTCCAAGAACCGCTTGCTCTAATAACTTTTTATTGAGTTTATTTTACAAGACCTTACATTTTCTTTCTTTCAGTTACAATCACTTGGAAGTATTCATACCGTAAACTGGGGCTAAGCGGCGCATATATGGGAGAAAGCGGTACACCCTTCATTTTGTGTTTTAAACGCGATGCAGCTTCTTTCAGGACTAGCAATTGAAGTTTCACAAAAGTATTACTTGAAGGCTTCTATACTTTTGATCTAGAAGACACAAATAACGCAATAAAAAATGCAGAATCAAGGATGCGACGCTTATCCTACTTTTCGGTAATAACTTTGAATTTACTTTGCAATCGTCTACAATTATTTTTAAGCAATCTAGAATATCTTGCAATCCATTGCAATCACTACAAATCAATTTAATTGCAATCATAATAAAACTTTTGTATATATATATATATATATATATATAT
>CAKNXH010001177.1:15397-28906 GCA_932178445.1 Andricus quercusramuli
AACGAAACTGAGAATCTTCAAGAAATTCAGAGAATTTCAGGAATTTAGAATATTCAAGCAAGTCAGAAAGTTTAGAACAATCTAGGATTTCAGGAAATTCAGAAAAATCACGGATTTTAGAGAACGCTAGGAATTGAGAGATTTTCAGAAATTTAGAGAATTCAAGGAATTCAGGGAATTCAGAATATTCCAGAAATTGAGGAATTCAGAATATTCAAGAAACGCAAGGATTTCAGCGAATTCAGATAATTTCAAGGATTTCAGAAAATTCAGGGAGTTTAGGAAATTTAGAGAATTAACGAAACTGAGATTAAGAAAATCATAGAATTTCAGGAATTTAGAATATTCAAGGAAGTCAGAAAGTTTCGAATTTAGAACAATCAAGGATTCCAGGAAATTCAGAAAAATGACGGATCTTAGAGAATGCAACGAATTTTTCAACGAATATTTTTTTTCATTTTAATTGTTCGGTTATTGTTTGAAAAATTGTTTTCTTGAAAATTCGAGAATTTTTAACTGTAACTCTTAAAAATTGCAAAAAATGGAAATGTAAATCCTAAAAATTGAAGATATAATAATTTTGATTCTGGGTATTTACATTTGGAATTTCTCTTTTATGGAATTTAGAAATTATGATTGTCCCATCTTTAAAATTGAAGAATCTTCAATCGCAAATTTTAAAGAAGAATTTTTCAGTGTGATCTTTGAAATTAAGCTACGTAATGAAAAAAAAACTTCTAAAATTACATCATTTTAATCTATAAATATTCCAAATGAATGAACCTTTAATTGTGAATCTTAAAAATGAATGAATTTTAAATTGTTAATCCTTAAAATTGATAAATTTTCAATCGCCAATCTTCAAAAATCGACTATTCCAAAATGAAGGTTCAAAATCACAAACCTTCCAAATATAATTCTTGAAAATTAAATAATTTTTAAATCAAGAATTTTCATTTGTAAATCTTCTGAATTGCATCTTTCTAAATTATACACATTAAGAATTGTAGAATCTTCAATTGAAAATCTTCGAGATAGACTGGTTAGTTTTAAGGAAATTCTGTAAAAAATGGATGCGTAAGCAAGTCAATTTTTTAAGGCCAGCAGGCTGAAAAATAAACGTTTATCTTATCTTCAAGATTTTAAGATTTAAAATTATGAACATTTAAAATTTGAAACAAATTAAAAAATGGTCCCGAATAAATTTAATATTATTTATTTATTAAAAATAAAATAATGACATATTTTGATAAAGAAACAGTTTTCAATGTTATTTTTTTTAAATTTTATTTTGGATTTCTCATTATAGGCTTTTCAATAAATAAGTATCATCAATTACAAAACAGTTTTTCAGTTGCGGAAATTTCATTATTTGAAAATTTTCAAATTTGGTAATATTATAAAATGTTCCAGAAGCTTCTGATTTAATATTTTCATATTTGGGCAATTTTATAATGTAGTGAATAGTATATTTTAATTTGATAATTACGCATAAAAAATTCTGCACTTGAACGCAAAATTTTGTTGACAGGTTATGCATTTTTCTGGATTTTTCGACAAATTGAACCTGATCTAAAATAACCTAACTTAACCTACATATTATTAAAAATATTAATAATGTTAAAATAATAAATAATCACTATAAAATGAAAATAATAAATCAAATTAATAATTTTGAAATATTGAAAATATTACGTAACTAATGCGTAAATAGATGGGCCCTGAACGCTTCACTCATGTATAGTGGCGTTCTTGGTTCAAATCCGAGCTAAGGCAGATTTTTTTCCCACACTTCAAAAAACTCTTTGTCTGAAGTTATCGTTAGGAATCGAATTTTCATCAAATACAATTTGAAAGCTCGGAATTCAGATGATTTGAAACGGTAATACAATGTTCCAAAAATCAATGAAGTAAAATTATTTGATACGTAGTGGCCCACTTTAGACAGGTCTTCGGGTGGTTAGCCTACTATAGTCACTTGAAAATGCTTTACGCGAGGTCCAACTACTTAGTTATTGAAATGATAAAAAGTGAAAATCTAATGTAAATATCTACGTGATGCTTTTTAAATTGAGTTTCCGAAGCGAGGAATATATTACGGCAAGAATATATTATTCAGCAAGCAAATATTGAGAATCGGGGACAAAATCGAATGCCGGATGGAGAGCAGATTGCAAAAGTATTCGTATTTGATAACTCAACTTAGCTGTATATCAATGATATGAGCACATATATCGAAAAAAACTTTTTGCATCGACAAACTGAAGGATGCACTTTAAAGCAGATGTGAATCGATTCGCATATATTTTTGCAATTCCTTCAATAAAGGCTCTTCCTTTATTTTATCAGTTTAGATTCATTTTTTATGTTAAAATATTATATAGGCGCAATTAATGGTCTTATGTTCAAGGAAACAAAAAAAAAACTGCGTCAGTCGGGATTTGAACCAGGAACGCCACTATGAATGAGTGGAGCATTGACCAATTACGCCACCAAGGCCTAAACAGATCTTTCCTTCTTTATCTTATTTAAGCAAATTATGTTGTACCAGTAATCGACACTATTTGGTAGTTTTACAAATAAAAAATTCATCAAAACCCTGGTCAACAAAATAACATCACTTGCCTTAATTTATATTCTGATTCAGTGAAAATTCTTCGAATCAAAGTATTCATTAGAAAATTGGTAATTGGGTAACTAGCAGTAAAAGCACGCCTTTTGGGCGTTCCATTCCCTGCATTTGCATTTTCTGATATTAAGAATAAAAACAATTGAAAAATCCGTTGATAAACAAATTTGGAAATATTCTAAGTTTTCAAATTGGTTGGAAACATTATTAATCCTAGTTCAGGAATTAT
Organism: Andricus quercusramuli; assembly: GCA_932178445.1. Classification (NCBI taxonomy): domain Eukaryota; kingdom Metazoa; phylum Arthropoda; class Insecta; order Hymenoptera; family Cynipidae; genus Andricus; species Andricus quercusramuli. The sequence goes on from CAKNXH010001177.1 coordinate 18,256, forward strand.
CAGCTTTCGATATAAAATATAAAATGAATAAAATATAAAATTCCATCGAATAATATCATTGCAAATATTGAAGAATGTATAGAAAATGTTGAAGATGAAAGTAAAAAAGCAAGTGTCAGAAAAGTGATCACAGATTTCATTTCAAACCACACTACAATCAATAAATTTAATAATTCTAATAGAGTCTATGCAACGGTTCAGAAATTTCAAAATGATCACAAAAATTGTACTGTTTTAAAAGTAGATAAAGGTAGTATTTCAGTTGCAGCTAATAGCGATGATTATAATAAGACAGTTGAAAATCTTTTACAAAACAACATATTATACAAAAAAGTCAACACCAGCTTAGTTCCAACCATTGAAGGTAAATGCAATAATTCCACTTATTGATACTACTATTGATAGTGGTCACCTACTTATAACTCAGCCAAATTTTTATCAAAAACTCTAAAACCAGCTTCTGGTAAGACTCACTCCTTTGTTGAAGACAGTTGGGATTTTAGAGAAAAAATTAAACATATACATGTACCTAGCACCCACTCATTATTATCTTTAGATGTGATTTCTATGTTTGATCACATTCCGTTAGACTTACTTCCTGATGGCAAAGAAGAAAAATTACAAGTTTACAAAAATTGAACAAAAATATTCAACTCTGAAATATTAATAGCTGTTAGATCAGTATTTAATAATACCGTTTTCATTGCCATCCAACAATTTTCCAGATATCAGGTTGTCCAATAGGATCTCCTTTATCTCCGATTGCTTCCAATCTTGCTCTAGAGGACATAGAAAATAGAGCACTATCTTAATGAAGTTTTAAACCGCTTTTCTATAAAATGTACATTCACGATATATTTACAACAGTTCCTACTGACAAAAATCAAGAATTAATCAATACATTTAATAGTATCGAAGAATCTTTACAATTCATATTTGAATTGGAAAATAATAAAAATTATATTATTTAGATATGTCAATTCCAAAAACAGGGAATCGATCTCTAATTATTGGTACAAAAAATTTTCATGGTGAGGGCAATATTTGAATTATAACTCACACCATCAATTTAACCAAAAAGTTGGATTAATGAAGGGATTAACAGATGTATGAAACTAAGTGATCTCACGTTCAGGAAAAAAAATTTAGATCGATTGAAAATTACATTACAGCAAAATAATTATCCACTACCTTTAATAGAAAGTGTTATTGAAGAAAGAATTAATGAAATTTACAATAGTTCCAGTAAACATAATAAATGGTTACATAATTACAAGAAAAGCTGATCTACGTGTTTCGTTTTCATACGTACAAGGTTTATCAGAGAGGTTGAAAAGTGCCTTGAAAAAATTCAACATCAACGTATATTTTAGAAATAATCATACATTGGGGAATCGTCTTATGAATAAGAAAGATTCAGAAAGAATTGAAAATTTATCAAACGTAGTTTAATTAATAAAATGCATAGGTTGTTATGAAATTTAAAGTTGTGAAACTGGCAGAAGGTTAGCAACAAAAATAAATGAACATAAAAGAGATTTCAGAATTAGCAATTTAAAAACACAGGTTTGTAACAAAACTCTTAGAATTTTGACCAACTTTTTGATTTTCATTTCGATAATATAAAGAGTTTAGCCGAAGAAAATAACACTTATAAATTGCAAAACAGAAATACCTTATATAAATGTTACTGTACTATATTTCTAACAAAATTCACGTCTTCTATTTTTGTCACTATTGATTCGTACATCATTTGACTATTGCAGTTCGCTCTTAAAATTAAAAAAATGTAACTTTTCAAAAATTGAAAGCCTCTTTTTTTTGAGGTTTTGCCAATGAAAATTTCGGTAACCATCTTACTGTTTTCATCTGACCACAGTTTTGAATCCAAAATTGTTTTTTTGAGGTAAATTAAATTTATTATTAACAATTGGTTCTATGACATTGCAATTTTTTTTAATTAGTTAAAAGGATTTCATAACATTTTTTTTGTATAATTTGCCTGAGGATGACCGACAGATTGAGGTCGAAACGTTGCAAGATTGTAACTTTCCTATAATCAAAGTATTGACTCGGAATAATCCTAGTATTTTTTATTCAATTTGATCGTAAGACCGAAATAATAGAACTCGCGTTCATATTGAAGAAAACTTGCAACAAGATAATGGCAAAGCAAAGATTGATACAAGAAATATAAGTAATTGGTTATCCATTCAACCTAGTTTTCAATGGAATCATTGCTCGTCTTGTCCTCAAGAATATAGTAAAACCTCACAAACTGCACATGCTAATGTCCTATTCATTTTCCTATTTCAGCACCAGACATTCGCTACTCTTCACGTGCCATTTTCCACAGGTCAAGCATAAAATATCGATTATTTATTCACATTAAAATATAATAGTTTTTAGAGAAACTTGTCTTGTTGATGAATGAGCTCATAACTAAAATTAAAAGATTAAGAAAGAGAATAGTTAAACCGAACTATAAGTTACATGAGGCATGTGAGAAATGAAAAGTGACAATTGTGACACTTTTAAGTGTAAACTAAACCTTCTTATCCAATTTTATAACAGAATAAATTATGTGAATTGTAATTAAGATACCTCCCAGACCAAGAAGGTTTTTCGTACCAATTTGTAAATAAATCATGATTTAGGATTTTAATTATTCATAAATCAAGATATCTGCTAATACTATCAATTCCACGTTCATGTTTGAATTTAGTTTGATCTTCTATGCTATTTAACAAAGTTAAAGAAAACATCAATTTTATCAGAAGAAACAATTGCAAGGATGTCATCAATGTATCTTTCATAATGAATAGGTGTAAATTCTAATACATCAAGAGCTCTTCTTTCAAAACCTTCTAAAACTAAATCAGAAACTACTGGGAATGAAGGAGATCCTATAGAAGAACTTGACATTTTGTTGAGTTATGATTTAAAATAAGTTTTTCTTCAATGCAGTCTGAAGCAAGATCTATTGGAATGCTATGAAACATCGACACAGCAACTCAGCAGTGTTGGATTTAGGTATTTGCCGCCCCTAGGCTGAACGAAATTTGCCGCCCTCAGGCTAACAGAAATTAACTACTCGATTTTGAATCTATAGTAAGACATGCAATTATCAAATTTTGCCCCCCCCCCCTCCTAAACTTTGTCGCCCTAGGCTGTAGCCTATGTAGCCTATATAGGAAATCCGCCACTGCATCTAAGGGAACTATTGAATGGGTTTTAGGTGCATTTATGTTTTTTTGAATATCTTTAAGTTCAAATATTTCAAATATATTTAGATAAATTATGAGGAGAAGAACCAACTGTGAAAACAATCAGTCTCCAAGTTGAATTTGGTTTGTGGAACTTTGAAAGAGCATGAGCTTTTACTATAACACTATTGTGCATTTTCAAATGGTATGCACATTGATCATCATGAAAGGAAACTGAAAATACTGTCCTCATATCTGAGGTATAGGATGAAGGGATTTTCATACATTTTTCCAATTGAGTCATTAGTGAGTTTGTCTGCGTTTATGTATGAACAGCGATGCTCGATGAGTATGATGATCCTTCCACCTGGGATGATTGCTGGAGAGACTAATCAGCGATCAGGTCGAAGCGGTAAAATGTGACAAGTATATTATTTGAAAAACCATCATGCAACTCCCAGATTTATCTAAAATTTACACCTTCTCTTGAAGATCCTTTCTATACCCTTACAAGGTAAATGCATCAATCCACGGTAGTATAATTAGGTTACACCTGTACAAGTCTACGCTGTTCCCAAAAGGAATTTGGTTTAATGGTATGCTAATAAATTTCCAGTTGAACGCGCATGAATTTCTCTCAGTTAACAGCACACCCAACATTAAGGTTACATTTTTAATCTGAAGGCTTTGAAGAATTTTCCAAAAGTGTCTCTTGTGAATTAACTCAAACTTGCGTACATGGAGCACGCACTTTTCTAGGTGAGGAGCTGAATATAATTGATTTTGAATATAATTAGAACAACTAAACCTGAAGGCGAGAGACGACATGATATTGGTAAAACAAATCATGAAATATATATTTCAACTTGCTGAAGAGAAAGAAACTTACAGCAACGGAAGAATGATCAATTCTAGCCCAAGGAAGTCTCGCTTCATACTGGATCGTTAAAAGAAATTGGAATGTTTCGACATTTCAAATCATTTCAAATTGAGAAAACTCTGTATTTGCGAATGAAAACAAAGAAGGATTCAAAAATTATCGAGCGATATTCGGGAAATTATTGTTTTGAAGTACATTACTAAAGTTATTTTACTTACACAACATCAAATTTCAGGAAGATTTCTAAGCTGATCTACAAGATCAGATGATATAAGCATTACTTAATATGAACTCAAAACCAAACTAGTGAACCTATGGCTCATTCGATAACAAACTAGCAAGAGAACGGTATTTCTGTCTTCAGGCAATCTTCATCCTCCCAGTATGAAGTATACGTAGTACCAATTGTTACAGTAGCTCGGAATTTTTTATTTTTGTTTGTTAAAATCCAGTAAAAACATTAGTCATTCTAAAATTATTAAAGTATTAATTTCCAACAAAAAAATTTCTTTTAAATTTATACATACAATAATGTTTAAAGGTATATCCATTACGATGAGAATGCTTTCATTATCCAGAGCAAACACGTAAACTTTCATTGTTTCATAAAAACCAAATTGACCTATTAAGCTAGAAAGGATATCTATTGGCAAAGTGCAAATACGTCTTAGCAAACGGACATCCATTTTATCTTGCTTCGAGAGGACTCAGTAATGGAAAACAATCACCCTTTTAGAAAATAATCCGCCTTCTACAGGGAAAAGCCATCCCATGACATATATCGAATACTCGGAAGACAAAACCATTCTGAATCTATATGCAATTTCTTGATTGATTTATTCATTATTTCATTGTTGGTTGTGTTCTTCAAACTCATCAGAAATTCTTCATCAGAAATTTGTCAATAAGTGTCTTTTGTTGCACGGTTGATCATCTGTAACCGAAAGCCTTTCATTGCCTTTCGATCGTCTATGGAACTCTCTTTAAGTGAATTTTAATTTCTTGACCTCATGTGAAGTGCTATTAATTTACTTCTGGCTAAACTTTGATTTCTATTCAATGTCCTTCTGTGTCAAAAGGATGTTTCTATTCCAAGACCTTTTCTCTGAGTGTGTCTATGTAAGTTTGTCTCACGGTTGATCATTTGCAACCGAGTGCCTTTCAGCTGCCCTTGGTATTCGCCAAGTTTGATTGTCAACTTGAAATTTTTAGAGGGTAAGGCATATAAAACAGGGTAATCACAGGTTACATGCCGGGTTCCAGAGAAAGGAATCGCAGACCTATCGCACTATAGGCCCTAACTTAAGAACAGTCAAATTAAACATTCACTATTCATAAATTCTCTCTACAGTTAGGTTCATTCATTTTCTATAAAATTCAGACTCTTTGCCCGTTTTATTACCTTGCTCGAATAAATAATTTCAACATAATGGAGTCTGCTTGAAATTCTGTCAATTAATTATAAATCATCTCGTAGTTTCCTTAACTTTTCCAATTGCTTACTTTAATATTTTATCATTGCGTGATTGGCACGACTATTTAGATCTTTTCAACTGCTCTGGTGTGCAGAATGTATCAGTACAACCAAAGTTGTATGCTGTCTACTGACACTCTGGTCACTTGACCAAATCAAACATGATCTCTAAGAATTATGAATCCCGCCAAAAATCTGCATAGTCAATATCAACATAAAAAATGGCTTCACCTTTTCCGGAATATTATTTCCGGGTTTCGGCATCATTCTGTCACGTACTCGACGAAAACCAAACTAATTTATTCGGATACCAACAATTGGGGAAAGGAAGTGGGAAAGTCAACGTTAATTAGTCACTCCAGTTAGGTTCATTCAAATAATTCGCGAATAGATTATCGCATTTGCCTGCGCATGTGCAATACTACATTTTGTTATGGCACTGCTGTAGATCAACGCGACCGGGACAAACCAATTAATGGAAAAACCGAAACGTGAGATAATTGCGATACGTTATTTTTGTTATTTCATACTGAATCAGATTTATTTCGGCACTAGTTCTTCTAAATTATTCAGAACTCTGAATTATATAAATTAATGAAAAAATTAATCTTAACTAATTGTAAACAACATTTAGAACCGCACTTGATAAAAATTCTTTATTTTCATTCTTCATTTTCACAATTAACTTTATTTGTCATTTTTTTTATTTTCATTCTAAAACGTTAAAAATTATATTACTGGAAGTTAGATACTTTACAAATGAATGAATTCGTACTTGAAGCGTAAGAAATCATACAACATCAAAATTGTTTCAAAATTGACATTTTTAACTCAAAAGCGGGCTCACAATTCGTAAAAAGTGATTAAAAATTGATGTTGCTACTCAAAAATTTTACTAATTCTTTATTTCATTTCAAATTGTAAATTACGAATACGTTAGCCGTTACCTACTCACTTCGTTTATTTTTACTTGCAAAAACAAAATATATACTCCCCCGTAAACTGTGAATAACATACTCGAGGAAGAATCGTTCTCGCAAATCCGCTTCTCTAACCATCTGACACAATTTCCGATAAGAAATCTTGGCGCCGAGGGATAATCCTCAACTGAAATTCTGTATTCATTTCTAAAATTTTCCACTCTCATTGAATACAGCAATCACGATATTTATTAGAGAGATAAACAAAATTGAAACCAATTTTTTAATTGCGTCCTTGACGTCTATAGGCAATTGAGTATTATTGATTTTTTGTAATATATAGCTAGAGATTTCCCTTTAGCACGATTTTTTTCAGCAGAATATTGCTAGCAGACCATGCTAAAAAAATTATTAAAATTTTGAGAAGTTTCAAACGCAAATGAAATTAGCCCAAAAAATCATCATTTTTTATATTTTCCTTTAAAAATTTGACATGTAGTTTTATTTGAATAACACTAGGATAGTTTTTTATTCTTAGAAGATCTTATTGTTTATCTTCGTCTATGATTAGGAAAAGTTTTTCAGAAAAATGCATAATAATTTCTAATTTTATATAAATCTCTAATCATACAATTACTCATTAAATGATCAGATAATAGTTATATGACTAGTGATTTTTAAAATCAGGAATATTTATAGGTTTTTCCAAAAACCTTCTTGTATTTGAAAGAAGAAAACAATAAGATTTTTTAAGAAAAAAAATGATCCTCAAATTACTTAAATCACACTTTGCTTGAATGAAACTTTCTTCGTCGTATAAATCTAGGAAAATCCCATTTTTATCTTCTAAAATCGAAAAATATTTGTTTTAAAAAAATGAACTGGGATTGTGGTATAGCTAAGCATGCGTTTAGAGGAATTTTTCCAAGGAATAATTTTGTTAACTTGTCTTTTTTCATATCTCGCTAAGTTTTTGCATAAAAATGTTGATTTCGATTTGTTTAAATCAAAAATTAATTCTTTCAACAAGCCTGTGACAAACATTTTGTTTGTTGATGGAAATTCAAATAATAAAAAAAAGTAATAACTGATTTTTTCAATGTTTCACGTTTTCCATGATATCATAATCACTTTATACTCGAATTTATGACTTTTTTGCAAGGACATTTTAATTTTTTTTTTATCAAATTCAAGAATAAGAGGCTATGATCATTATTGTATGATTATTTTGATTATTATGATATAACTATAATCAGAATAATGTTCGTATAATATACGTACAATAAATTTTGTTTCATTGATACATTATAATTGTTTATAAAATTTTCCTTAATTAAAAATGTCTTCTGAAGGTAAAAAAATTATTTATTAAAATTGAACCATTCTGAGAAAATTGGTAAGAAGCGACAGTAAGAAAAAAAATCAATTACAAAAACAACTGCTAAAATAATTATTCACTTTAAGTTTTGAACTTCCATACCTTAAAAAAGTAGCGTAACGTTGTTTCATATCAATTTGAAATTTTGAAAGTTAAGCCTAGAAGTAATCCTTTTCCATTAAAATGCATAATAGAAAACCTTATGCAAATCGAGCAGCATTTGTGCTTTTTAAATCCTCTTGCACGGTTAAATAAAAAACTTTGGAATTATCTAATAAATTATTTGAAATATCATATGTCTTATATTAGTGTTTTTCGCTGAAATGAGCATTTCAGAACAATTTGACATAGAAACAATTTCCTATTTTGAACAATTTTAGGTTATGTGATTTAGCGTTTCAAGCCAGGAATTGGTTCTTTTAAACAAAAATCATCCGATTCCGAAACAAAGTGCACAATAATTATGAAAATTTTCAGTTTATGTATGTGTTTCGCACCGGAAAGTGGCTTTTTTAATGAAAAATTATCAATAAGCTTCCCCATTTCAAGAATTTTAAGTTATGTAATTCAGCGTTTTAGATCATAAAGACCAAAATTAGAAATACCAACTTAAAAATTATTAGATTTCAGAGAATATTTACAATTATTCAACAACTATAGGGTACGTTGGCGTCATTCACCTAAAATTGATTTTTTTTTTAATCATTAGACGTATATGCAATTTTTTTTTGATATAATGAGATTCACAATCTTGAACAATTTATGATTTTTGTAGTCTTTTTTTCGGAAATAGAAATTTTTATTTAAAAATTATTAGATTTAAAAAAAGATTCACGATTTTTTAATAATTTTAGTTTTGATTATCATTTTCCATCGAAAGTTGGTATTTAAAAAAGATTATAATTTGTGCAAGATCGACAATTTTTCAACAATTTTCGATTATGTTAGTTTGATTTATTATGTTCCAAAGATTCACAATTCTTTAACAAATTTATATTATTGCTTTACATCAGAAATCGGTATTTTCAAAGAAGAATTTTAATTTTCGAACAAGTTAAAGTTATTTCAAACCGTTTTACAGAAAACAGGTTATTTTCAGCCATAATAATTGAATTTCAAAAAAGATTTAAAATGTTGAAAAAAATGTTTGTCATGTCATGTAGTGTTTTTCGTCCAAAATTGGTATTTTTTAATTTAGAAAAATCATTAGATTTTAGATTTAATTACGTGTGTACAATTTTAGGTTATGTTGGTATTTAATACCCGAAAACGGTATTTTTAAATAAAAATCATTGGTTTTTAATGAAGATGCCAATTTCTGGTAAAATTTTGGGTCATGCTCGCATTGCTCACTGGAAATTGGTATGGACTTGAAAGCAGATTTTTAAATTTCGAATAATTTTAGGTTATGTTAACATTTCATTCATGAAATTGGTGACTCCAAACCATAAAACATTACATTTTAAAGATTTTCCATTTTAAATAAATTTATATTAGTTCTTAGTAAGCAGTAAATTTCAGATTTCCCAAATTTTTTGTACCATTCTAGGTTATGTTGGTTTCTTATACTGGAAATCGATATACTTAATAAGATATCATCGGATAACCAAAAAAGTACACATTTTTGGTTTAATTTTGGGGTTTGCTAACGTTTTTCAGTGGAAATCGGTGTAAATTTCAAAAAAGATTTACAATTTTTGAATATTTTCAGGTTATGTTAACATTTTCCCTAAGAATTCGGTGACTTTAAACAATAAGACATTTAAAAAATCCTGAGAATTCATATTACACTGATTTTGTACAATTTTAGTTTATGTTGGCGTTTTATAAGAAAACTCGATTATTTTAATAGAAAATTATTAGATTTCAAAGAAGATTTACAATTTTCGAATAATTTGAGGTTATGTTTACATTTCTCTTGAGAAAACGGTGACTTTAAGCAGTAAAAAATTAGGTTTTAAAGCAGTCTCACAATTTTGTAAATAAATGTTACGTTAGTTTTATTAATCGAAAACACGGTATTTCTAGAAGAATAATTAGAAGAATGATTACATTTCAGATATCCTTGATTTTGTACAATTTTAGGTTATGCTTTCGTTTCTCACTAAAAATAGGTATATTGATTTCAAAGATTTACAATTTTCGAATAATTGCAGGTTATGCTAACATTATTTCCGGGAAATCGATGGCTTTAATTATAAAACATAAGTTTCCAAGAAGTATTTTTTTACAATTTTGGGTTATGCTTACGTGTTTTATTGGAAATGGGCATGGATTTCAATGAAGATTTGAAATTCCGAATAATTTTAGGTTATGTCAACATTTTTCCTGGAAAATGGGTGACTTACCATTGCAAACAAATTTTATGTTTAATTTTATTCATAAAAAATTAGTATTTTTAATTTAGAAAAATCATTAGATTACACATTTCAATAAGTTTGTACAATTTTAGGTTATGTTGGCTTGGGTGCATGGTCCAGAGATGCGACTTTCCAATTTTTGTGATCGACTCCCCCTCCCCTCCCCCCATTTTTTCGTTTTCAAAAAAAAACTTTTTTTCAAATCGGTCAACATTAACCCGTGCCCCCCCCCCCCCACGAGAATTTTGAAATTGACTTAGGGTCTTATATCAACCCCTTGTATTATGTTCGGAAAATGCCTTAAAAATGCAAAACAGCAGTTTTATCTAAAATTCATGCTAAAGACTGTATTTTTAAAAATTTCCTGAAATTACTTTTTTTTATTTTGTAAGTTCTAAGTTTCAAAGTATTTTTTCAATTAATTTTCAAAATG
>CAKNXH010001177.1:33906-51851 GCA_932178445.1 Andricus quercusramuli
AAATGTTCAAAATTAAATAATTTTACAATGAAATTTCGAACATTGCATCATTTAAGATTGATATCAACTATAATGGTGTTATTTCCAATTAAAAGAATTCAAATTTGAATAATTTAAAATGTGAAACTTTTGAATTTAAATAATTTCCAATTCCATGCGATTCAAATTTGACAAATTAAGTGTTTAGAAGTCAAATTTTCCTGAAATCATAGAATTTAAAATATTTATTCCTCATAAAATTAGAATTCATTATGAAAATTGATTATATGGATTTTTCTTTGATATAAAAATAAATTCAACTTTATTTTCATCGTTTTAAATGGAGAAAATTTCCATTATAAACATATACATTCAAATTATTTTTCAAAAACTTCAAAATTAATAATAGGTCGTACAAAAATTTGAATACGGAAATGTTTTTTGCTTTTAAAAAATTATTATTATTCGACATTAAGATGGATTAAACCAATTTTCGTAAGAACGAGAAAATAATTTGTCATTTTCATCGTTCAAAATATAAAAATTTCAAATTTTAAAACATTAAAATTGAATTATTCTTACAAAAATGTTCAAAATAAAAAGTAATTTCAGATGGAGAACATTTATAAGAAAAAAATTTCTAACACGAAAAGTTGAAAATTCAACAAATTCAAACTTCATTTTAAATTATAAAAATTTCACACTTAAATTTTTGAAATTCGACCGCTTAAAAAGAAGGGATCGGAATTGTACTATTGTAATTGAAAGCTTTCAAAATTAAATAAGTTAAAATTTAAAACTTTTGAATTTGAATGATTTTTAATTCCATGCGATTAAAATTTGACAATTCAAAACTGAAAAATAAATTTATTGTTTTAAACTGAAAGCTTCTGAAGTTATAGTTTTTGAAGTTGTTATTGCATGAAAAATTATAATAAACTTCGAAAATTGAATTATTAAAAAAAAACTCAAACATAAAAAGTAATTCTAAACGGAAAACATTAAAAGTTTTTACTACGGAACGATAACAATTGAACAAATATAAAATTCATTTTCAAATAAAAAAATTTCAGACTAAAATATTAAGAATTGTATCACTTAAAATTTAAATGAATTGAATCGGTATTATTTTCGAATAGAAACATTAAAAATTAAATAGTTAACCATTCGAAAGTTTTTAATTTAAATAATTTTCAATTCGAAGCGATTAAAATTAGACAATTTGAAATTGATATCTAAATTGAGTTTTTAAAAGTAAAATCATCCTGAAATTGAAGAGTTTGAAATATTGTTTAAAATATTGTTCACAATTGAAAAATATTCAGTTCTGAACGTATAAATTTAAATTATTAAAAAAAACCTTCAAATGAGAAGTAATTCCAGGTAGGAAAATAAAAAATAAAAAAAATCTAATACGGACCGCTGAAAATTGGACGAATCTGAACTTTATTTAAAATTGAAAAACAATTGTTATTCACCAAAAATTTATATATTAATACTTTTTTCTACCTAATTTCTGTGAAATTTCAATTATTTTGAGTGAAATTAAATCATTTAGGAATTAAAGAATTTCTAATTGTTTATTTTACTTTTTCAAATTCAACTATTTCTGTTTGAATCGTGAAATTAAAACTTATCAAAGGGAATAATGGAAAATTTAGAGTTGGGTTTGAAATGTTCAATATTTTGAAACATTTTCACATGAAAGAAAGAAATTTTCAATGCCTAGTTGTAAATTTTTCCATTTATTATTTTAATTCTTGAATATATTATTAACAACTGCCATAGCATTCAGTACCAAGTATTATTCAAAGTGCTGCAACCGATTTTTTCTACTAAAAAATGTGATAACTGTAAAAAAAATCACTTTCATAGTTCAAAATTGAAGAATTTGAAATATTATGTATCTTAGAGGTTTAACTATTTCAAAAAGTTCAAAGACGAAATGATTTTATTGTAAGTTTTCAACATTATTTAATTGAAACATAAAGCGTTGAAAATTAAACAATTTCAAGCTTCGTTCAAAAATCGAAGCGTTCGTAAATTAGGATCTTGAAACAAAGCCGTTAAAAATAATAAATTAAAAATTATAAATAATACATAATAATGAAAAAGCGAGTAGATTATTATTATGAATTTATTTTATAATTGTAACTTAAAAGTCTCTTTATTAATAGAAATTTACTTCTTTGTAGTTTCTTCTCCAGGGGAAAATATTTTCTATGGAGAAGGAACAACCAAGAAGTAAATCTCGATTAATAAAATTACTCTCTTGTCTCGTTCCGACTCAATTTTTTAATTTGTTGTTACTTTGTCCCTTTGTGCTCTGATTTGTTACAAAGTTCAAAAGAAAGTTGACTAACGATTTTGATCAAACTTCCGACTTTTATAGACATCAAAGTGTCAAAGGCTTTTGCCTCGACGTAGCTTACATATTTAATTTTTTAATTACACATTCTCTTTTCAGATAAAAAGTTATCTTGATGCAATTTTACTTTGTTGATTCAAATTATTTTAGAAACTCATGACACATTTTTGCGGCGGCACTTTCATGTATAAAAGTTGATATTATTGAGAAAAAAAACAATAATATATACCTTAAAAAAGTCACTAGTGCTCTGCTCATGCGATAAAAAATGCAGTTTTTTATGTTAACTGTCGGATGTATGCTATACATTTTATCGTCCATGAAAAGCTCTTGTAGAGAATTGCATAAATGTTTCCTTTTCCCTGAGTATTTTTTTTAACGGACGGGTTTTATATAAAATAGTTTTAAGTTTCCCGTAACGATTGAGAAACTTTAATGAGTTGCAGAGGATTATATTTTTTAGTAAGAAAGTTTGCGGGAAGGGGATTTTACGATTTTTTTTATTCTGTAGGTATATTCGAGGTGAAAATAATCCTTCCATGGCAAAAGCTTATAAAAACTTCGGTTTTCCCACCAACTATAAAAAGTTCCGTCAGGAAAAAAAATTATTCGCATCGCAATATTTAATTACAAGTTTTAATGCTGTCAATATAAAAAAGACAATTTTTTTATTAATCCTTGATTTTGTTTTGAGTCTCCAAATTTACCTGGCTCTTCTAATTAGGAATCTCCTGCACCTTTTTCCACAATGAAAGAACTCGATTTACATTTTCGCAGCTGCAGAAGAACGTTCTATTAAATCCGATAGTTTCACCGCAATTATTCGAATCCATCCTCGTATCGTAATCGAACTGCAAAAATAAATGTTCTCACTACAGAAAGTCTTCTGATGCACAACGGAACCATTCTCAATAGCCAAGAACATTTTGAAAATAAAATAATAAAAAAATCGAAAAAATTCGAACTATATGGAGAAAATTTTAATTATTAATTTGTCTCTATTTTGACCCGTATTGATAGGACTATCGATTTTTGTAAAAGAGCGACGAGGACGAGCTTTCATCGGTTGCGGCTCATCGCAAACTGAATAGGACTTGGGAGCTTTCCCTCTGAAAAGCTCCCGCTTCGGTTAGGATTGCGCGTTGCGTGCTGAACTGGGCATGTCCGTTATCAGAAGCGCAAGGACCTATTTTCCCTAATAATGCCAATATTGCAGGATATATATTTATCCATAGGAACTCAGAAATGCATGAAATTGGAAAGTCACAGTTATTGCAGTGGTAAGTTATGTGTGCATCTAGAAATACGATCACATAAAATATTCCCGGAACATTTTTATTTTCCAATTGAATTTTCAAAAATTCACGATATTCAGTCTGAGGAATATGAAAATATTGAGAGCACTATATTTAATCGTTTTGATGAGACAAATCGATTGCTGTACTTAAGAGGAATTCATGTTTTTTCAATTTTGTATTTGTTGTGAATATGTATTTTTAGATGATTAAAAATTGAAATTTTAGAGTTTTCCAGGAAGATGAAAGAAGACAGCAATGTTATGCTACAACATTCATTTTTAAATGTTTTTCTAGTTATAGTTTTCCTATTATTAAAAAAAATCGTTAATGCTTTCTCTATGAGGAAGCAAATACATTTCCTAAAAGAAAGGAAATTGCTCATGAATGAACACGATTCAATATTATAAATACCAACAAAGTGGAAACACCCGAGACTGGATTTTGGATTGTAAAGAAATTCTGAGGAGATAGAAAAGGAAATTTTCGATTCTGATTCGATTTGAGGTTGATGGGATGAAACTAGCTGTGAAATCGTTCTCGAGTGTTTCTGCTTTGCTTGTTTTTATAATTATATCATGCTAATGTCACGAGTACTTTCCTTTCTCATAGAGGAAGCATTCATTTTTTTTCAATAATGGACAAAGCTAAGTCTTTATTTTGATCAATTTGAAAACAGAAATTCACAAGAAATACAAAACTACAAAATAATACAAAATGAATTTTCAAAACAAAGGCAAATCAAACAAATTAAATTTTTTATTCGTAATGATAATGTTTCGAGCTGGAAAAGGAAAGTGAAAAATTCTGTCGCACCCTATCCCTTTCTTAGCTTTGTGATTTCTTTACAAAAATTGTCAGAATTACTCCATTTGAAAATTTATGATCAAAAAGACTTTTCTATTCATGCACCAACCTTGAATTATGTCGATGAAAAAAGTGTTTCTGTTTGAAACAGATAATTAAAATATTAGAAATGAGCATAACTTCCTTAATCTTCAATAAAGTGTATCAATATTATAGATAATTCTATTTACCCCGAATCAAGGAATCTTTTTCGGTCTTGCATGAACTTTGAATTGTGTTAGTCAAAAAAGTTTTACTATAAAAAACCGTATTTCAAAATATTATGCATTACCATAGCTTCCTTACTAGGGTGGTCCAACAATGCATTGGAAATTTTTATTTTTATTTTTATGAGGACACCCCAGATATTTTTTCGAATCCAAACGAAAATAAATATATTTTTTTTATGATATTTAGAGGTGCCGCAAGCCCCATGAAGTTTAACATGTATTTCCCATAAGAAAAAAATATGTTTTTGTAAATCTTATACAGAATCCTCAATATTATCTCAATCAAGGGGAAACTCAACATTTCTCTTCACAATTAGGCGTAGAATAGGAATAAAATATAACTTTTTTGATATCAACACCATACGTTTGTTTTATAAGACCGAAAGAAGCCCCATAAGTGAAAAAAATGGGTTTTGCGAGTTTTTCGCGCTAATTATGACTTTTTTGTGGTTATTTCAATGAACATTGTTTCTGGCACATTAAAGACCACTTCATACTGATGGTTAGATGTTCACACAAATTGTTTAAACAATTTATTATTGTTTAAGCGATTCGCTCATAGAATGGAAAAGAAAAAGCTATTTCACAGAAGAGGCAGAAATCAATATTTAATTGTTTAAACAACCTTTTTGTTAACTTCATTATTACCTCACTAAGTGAAGAAAGGACAGAAAGGTAAAAATTTCCGAAAAACCGCAACTATCAGGCATTGATATAGATGAAGATAGTCATAAACAATAATAATTTGTTTAAACAATTATTTGTACTGAATCTAATCAATTATTAAATCACGCCCAATGAAAAATAGACGAACAGTTGAAAATTTCAGAAAAAGCCGCAACATTCTACTAATTAAGCAAAAAAAATATTATTAACAATGATAATAAATTGTTTAAACAATTATTTCGTTAACTTGAATTCATTATTACTTCACTGTAAATGATAATCGGACAAAAAGCCAGAAATTTAAAAAAGAACGCATCTTTCTAGCATTTATCAAATATAATATGTACTCTTGACAATTGTAACAAATTTTTCAAACAATCAATTTTCTTGACTCTAATTAATTACTGAACTTATCGTAATCGAAAATTTGATTGAAAGTGATTTTTTTTGTAATGGCAATTTTGTAGCATTTTTCTAAGAGAATATTATTATCATTAATAATAAATTGCTTGAACAATCATTTTTGCTAACATTCTAACTATCACTTCCCTCTAATTAAAAATTGGACAACAAATGAAAATTTGTGAAAAACCCACGTCTTTCTAACTCCATTCTATGAGAAAATTGTTAAAAACAATGATAAATTGTTTAAACAATTCATGTGAACATCTAATCATCAGTATGAAATGGTCTTTCATGTGCCAGGAATAATTTTCACTCAAAAAACCGCAAAAAAATTAGTAATTACCGCGAAAAAATCGCAAAATCCATTTTTTCACTAATGGGGTTTCTTTGGGACCCTATAAAACAGACTTATGGTGTTGGTATCTGGAAAGTCATATTTTATTCGCATTCTAAGGCTAATTGTGAAGAGAAATGTTGAGTTACAACTTGATTGACATAATATTGAGGATTCTGAATAAGATTTACAAAAACGTCTTTTTTTCTTATGGGAAATACATGTTAAACTTCATGGGGCTTGCGGCACCTCTAAACATCATTTTTATCTTCAAGGCAGAGAAAATGAATTCACTTTTGTGTGGATTCGAACAAATTTCTGGGGTGTCCACATAAAAATTCGAAAAAAAAATTTTTGGACCACCCTATTCCTTACTCTTTAAAAGAATGTATCAATGTTATAGGTCAATCGATTCTTCTTGAATCAACACAACTTTTCTATTATCACATCAACTTCAAATTATGAAAATGAGGAAATCTGACTGTAAAAATCGATTTTAATAATATATGAATTACTATAACTTTTCTACTCTTTGATAAAATGTATTAATATTGCAAGTCAATTGATTCGTCTCGAACCAAGGAATCTTTTATATTCTCGCATTAACTTTGAATTATGTTGAAGAAAAAAGTTTTACTATGAAAAAGCGTATTTTCGAATATTATGCATTACCATAGCTTCCTTACTCTCCAATGAAATGTATGAATCTTAAAGGTCAATCGATTTTCCTTTAATCCTCACAACTTTTCTATTTTCGCATCAACTATAAAATATGAGAATGAGAACATTTTTACTCGAAAAATCGATTTAAAAAATGTATAAATTACCATAACTTACCTACTAATTGATAAAATGTATTAATATTATAGGTCAATCGATTTGTCTCGAAACAAGGAATCTTTTATGTTATTGAATCAACTTTGAATCATGTTAAAGGAAAATGTTTTACTATAAAAATCTACATTTCCAGATATTATGCATTACCATAGCTTCCTTACCCTTAAATGGAATGTATGATTCTTATAGGTCAATCGATTTGTCTTGAATCAATACCACTTTTCTATTCTCGAATCAACTTCAAATTATGAGAATGAGGAAATTTTACTGTAAAAATCGATTTCAAAAATATATAAATTACCACAACTTACCTACTCATTGATAAAATGTATTAATATTATAGGCCAATCTATTTGTCTCGAAACAAGGAATCTTTTATGTTGTTGCATCAACTTTGAATCATGTTGAAGAAAAAAGTTTTACTATAAAAAACTGTATTTCCAGACACTATGCATTACCATAGCTTCCTTACTCTTCAATAAAATGCATCAATGTTATAGGTCAATCGAGTTGTCTTGAATCAACACAACTTTTCTATTCTCGCATCAACTTCAAATTATGAGAATTTTTACTATAAAAATAGATTTTAAAAAGATATAAATTACCATAACTTCCCTAGTCTTTAATAAAATGTATTAATGCTATAGGTCAATCGATTCGGCTCGAATCAACACATATTTTCTGTCCCTGCGTCAACTTTGAATTATATTAATGAAAAAAGTTTTACTATAAAAAATGATTTTCAAAATTGGTAAATTCTATAACTTCCATACACCTTAATGAAATATTTCAATATTATAGGTCAATCAATTCGTCTCTAACCAAGGAATATTTTATAATCTTGCATCAACTTTAAATTATGTTGAAGAAAAAAGTTTTACTATAAAAAACCTTATTTTCAAGTATTATGCATTACCATAGCTTCCTTACTCTTCAATGAAATGTATGAATCTTATAGGTCAGTAGATTTGTCCTGAACCAAGGAATCTTTTATGTTGTTGCATCAACTTTGAACCATGTTAAAGAAAAAATTTTTACTATAAAAAACTGTATTTCCATATATAATGCATTACCATAGCTTCCTCACTCTTTATTGAAATGCATCAATGTTATAGGTCAATCGACTTGTCTTGAATCAACACAACTTTTCTATTCTCGCATCAACTTCAAATTATGAGAATTTTTACTATAAAAATAGATTTTAAAAAGATATAAATTACCATAACTTCCCTAGTCTTTGATAAAATGTATTATTATCGTAGGTCAATCGATTCGTCTTAAATCAACACATATTTTCTGTTCTTGCATCAAATTTGAATTATATTATTGAAAAAAAGTTTTACTATAAAAAGCCGATTTTCAGAATTGTTAATTCTATGACTTCCATACACTTCAATAAAATATATTGATGTTATAGGTCAAACGATTCGTCTCGAACCAAGGAATCTTTTATATCCTTGCATCAACTTTGAGTTATGTTGAAGAAAAAAGTTTTACTATAAAAAACCATATTTCCAAATATTCTGCATTCTCATAGCTTCCTCACTCTTTGATAAAATGTATTAATATCAGAGGTCAATCGATTCATCTCGAACCAAGGAATCTTTTTTATTCTCGCGTCAACTTTGCATTATGTTGCAGAAAAAAGTTTTAATATAAAAAATCTTATTTAAAATATTATGCATTACCATAGCTTCCTCATTCTTCAATGAAATGTATGAATCTTATAGGTCAATCGATTCGTCCTAAATCATCACAACTTGTCTATTTTCATATCAACTATAAAATATGAGAATAGGAAAATTTTCACTATAAAAATCGAGTTTGAAAATATATAAATTACCATAACTTCCCTAGTCTTCAATAAAATGTATCAATATCATAGGTCAATCGATTCGTCTTGAATCAACACATCTTTTCTATTGTTGCATTAACTTGGAAATATATTGATGAAAAAAGTTTTACTATGAAAAACCGATTCTAAAAATTGGTAAATTATATAACTTCCATACACTTCAATGAAATATAATAATATTTTAGGTCAATCGATTCTTCTTGAATCAGCACAACTTTTCTATTTTCGCATCAACTTTAAAATATGAGAATGAGAAAATCTTTACTCTAAAAATCGATTTCAAAAATATATAGATTACCACAACTTCCCTACTCATTGATAAAATGTATTATTATTATAGGCCAATCGATTTGTCTCGAACCAAGAAATCTTTTATGTTCTTGCATCAACTTTGAATTATATTAATGAAAAAAGTTTTAGTATAAAAAACCGATTTTCAAAATTGGTCAATTCTATAATCTCCATACACTTTAATAAAATATATTAATATTATAGGTCAATCTATTCGTCTCGAACCAAGGTGATTGTGGTAATTAGGTGATTGTGAATTCTCTTTTGTTAAAGCTCCTTCGGCTTCAAAGAATACATTCTCATAACGTATCTCGTGCTTCGCACTCTATTTTTTCCAAAATGCAAACTTTTCTACATTATATTCAACTCTATTATATTAAATGAATATAATATTTATTTCTGTACCTCGTTCTAGGATGGCTTATTCATATATTGCAAAATAAAGTACAAATTTTATTTATCATCATCACATTAATATTTCTTCCTTACTCTGAATTCAATTTTATGCTCAGCTACCTTGGAAATTTGATATTATTTCAATAAATGTACTATACAGTTCATAATGAAAGGTACAATAAAAGAAACAATTCAATAGAAGGTATTAATATTATAGGTCAATCGATTCCTCTCGTGTAAAAGAATCTGTTCTATTCTTGCATCAACGTTTAATTATGGTAATGAAAAAAGTTTTACTACAGAAAATACGAACGGGAATTATTTTCAAAATTGTTGCCATTACAAAGCTTTCCCATTAGGATGAAAAAAATGGTCTCATTAAATTACGAGAAAACAACTTGAAGAAATATATAGCTTTCAGTGACAAAAGAAATTTTATCACAGAAGACTTTTATCATTCCTGGCGGAAAAAATAATGGCAAGAAAGTACAAAATTTCTCCAGCTATAATTTTTTTTTAGAATATCTAGGTTTTTTGTAAAAAAAAAATGTACAAAATTTGGCCAAAAAGTACAGTTGAATACAAACAGCTAATTTTTTCGTGTATTTTCTTGTAGTAAAGTAGAAAAAATTAATAATGAATAAGTACAAGTTTCTAGAACTCAAAAATGTGTGTAACTTTTTATTAATATGTTTGCAGTTTGTTGTGAAAATCTACAAGGTATTACAGAAAACTACTGAATTCTAAATTTTTTTAATTTGGGTGTTTGACGTGACGAATTCTTTCTCAATTGTTCAATTTTTATTTGTACTCAAAAAATTGTTTTTTCCTGACCTAGGATGACAAATATTGGGAACATTGCAATGAAATAATTTCAAATGACATATATGGTGTCCAATCGATTACTATATATTTGAAAAAAAAACTTCAAGCGCAAGGTTTTTTGTTTGTTTAATAAAGATTCATTATTATTGTCTTCTAATATTGTACCATTCATTCAAAGTTTAAACATAGAAGATTTTTTTAATAGCGTTCATGCACACATCCTAATCTGAAATGATCTCATAGCAATATTCTAAATATCTGTCAGTCTAGTTCGAAAAAGAACCAACTCTTTTGCTGCAAAACCTGTAAATTCCTGTAAATTCTTGTAGAGAATTAAACTACAAGAAAATACAACAATGTACAAAAAAGTACAAAGAAGTACAAAATTTGTCCCAATAATAGAAAAAAGTTGTATTTTCCTGTAATTGTTGTAGTTTGTTGTATTAATTTTTAGATTCCTGTGAAAATAGTTTTAGTTTTCTGTACCTTTTTGTAAAAAATTGTCCACCAGGGATAATCATAAAAAACAGATTAGGTTCATTCTTCCCAAAGTCTTATTTCTTTATAGTTATATTCATACTTATATCAACCAATAAATATAAAACAATTCTTTATGAGGAAGCACAGTGTTCATAAAATTATCACAATTAAACACAAGCACCATGTCATGAACACGCCAAAAATACTTTGCAACGTTTATCGCAATTATTTCGAATTTTGAATTCAACCAGATGGTCACTTAACTTCCAATTTGGGTAATTCTAGGTAATTTCGATGAAGGTTGTAGGAATTGAAGTGATTTGAATGATTGTATGTGATTTTCGGTAATTTTAGACTCTGAGGTGGCGATTAAAGTAATTGTAGTAACTTTATGTAAACCCCATAATAAATTTTGACTTATATATATGATAGTTCAGATAATTTTGTATACTTTTTTAACGTCACCAAACCCGCTATTTTTGGGAATTGAATTTTCGCTCTTTAGTATGATCCCTTGAAAATTGATGTATTATTCATGAGAATTCTGACTACGGAGACAATAACCTTTTCGGCAGGAATCTGTGCCATGTACCTCGACTACTTAATCTTCATCATGTGTTTTATTTGAACCCAAGTTAAGTTAAATATTGCATGCCACCACAAAATTCCTATTGCGATACTTCATTATGTTTAACCCTCTTCTTTCTAAACAGGATGAAGAAGGTGACTCAGTTAATTTATATTTGTGGTACCTGTTGATTATATTAGCTGTCTGCAATTTGTAAATTAATGAAAAAATACCAGGGAAGAATTCATTTAAAAATCAGAAATCTCTTCTTTCAATTCATGCGTATGGTATTTATAGTATAATCTTTTAAAAATTTCAGGGGTATTCCGAAAAATTCATCCGAAAATATTGACTTGAGACTTGACCTAGGGATTTCTTTTGCATTCCAGTTGAAGGTTCTAATAGGATTTTTAGCGCAGGCTTATATAAAGACAGTTATAAACCATTTTTTTAGCGTCCCTGGTGAAAAATTTTTTACAAAAAAGTACAGAAAACTACAACTATTTTTACAAGGATCTACAAATTAGTGGAATAATTTGCAACCAAATTACAGGAAAGTACATACAACTTTTCTCTATTATTGAGACGAATTTGGTACTTTTCGTATATTGTTGTACTTTATTTTGATTCAATTTCCTACACGAGTTTACAACTACAAGAATATACAGAAATTTACAGGGTTTGCAACAAAAAAGTTTTTACAAAAAAGCTTCTAAATTCAAACTTTGAAGAAACGGTGGAATATTAAAAGACAATAATGAATAATCGTTATTTAAAAAAACACTTTACGTTTGAAGTTTTTTGCTTCCTCATAGAGGAAGCTTTGTAATGTTAACATTTTCGAAAACATTTTCGAAGGATTTCTGGAAATATTTTTTCATACTTTTTTTATTCGTATAATTCAAAGTTGATGCAAGAATATAGAAGATTCCTTGGTCCGAGAGTAATGGATTGACGTATAATAATTTGTTTCATAACAAAAAATATTCATTAAAAATATTAATTAAAAATATATTGATACATTTTATTGAAGAGTAAGGAAGCTATGGTAATGCATAATATTTGGAAACACGGTTTCAAACAGAAAAACTTTACTCATCAACATAATTCAAATCTGACGCATGAATAGAAAAGACTTTTTGATCATACATTTTCAAATAGAATAATTCTGACAATTTTTTTTAAAAGAATCATAAAGCTGGGAAGTAGATAGCGTGCGACACAACTATTAGGAATTAAATATTTCTTAACGGAAATTAATCTTATCACATGTGAACATTCTAAATCCAAAAGGGGCAGTTATGAAAATAAGAAATGATAATGAATCTATGCGCACGAGCATATAATCAGTCGTACCGTACGGTAATGATGCGAGAAGAATGTTGAAGTTTAACTCTTCTTAATCTTTATAAAAAATAATTAATTTTAATTATAAAAAGTCACCTACTTATGAAAGAAAACACCACCAAGCAAGAAACGGAATGGTTTTTATAATTTTTTCTCACCCTGAAAATAGTTTTTAACGTTCGTACGGGAATGACGTTTCTGTTGTCAAGATGCAATTTCCAGTTTAAATATCGGATTCACAAAAAAGAGAGTTAGTATTTTAAGCTCAATCTTATAAAATCTTGTATTAAACGATACGCCTAATATTTCTGTACTCATTACTCAACTGTAACTACTTACAATATTTTACTAGAAAAAAAGTCGTCCGGTAATGACGTCTGAAACGGCAAAAATTGAGGGACATACTTCAAGGCTTTCAAAACATTATTTATTTGGCTCAAAAAATTTGCAAACATTAAATTTATGTTGATGTGAAATTTACAAACTTGATAGATTGAGCGTTTTTCAGGTTACTGTCTAAAAAAAAAGAAAAAAATCACTTTATCCTTGTGTAAAGTGAGGTTGGGACGCCGTACGGTAATGACGGTGCGGGTGTTCTTATATTAAATTAAAGTAAATAGCAACAGTATTGAAAAAAAAGAACTGACCTTTTTGTAGAGGATGATATTAGGTGTTTATTAATTTTTTTTTTAAATCAGCACGAGTTTTTAAATTAATGTTATATCACTAGGACTTCAAGTTTGCCTTCAATTTGACAATTAACCATGTGTCATTTAAAATCATTACATGCAATGTTCTCAATATTTGTCCCCCTGGGTCAAAAAAGAACAACTTTTTGACTGCAAATGAAAAATGAACAATTGCCAGAGAATTAAACACGGCCATTGAAATTAAAAAATTCGAACTCTTGAAGATAAAAATCTTTTCATTCAAAGTTCTAAAAACTGAACCGAAAATTGAAACACTCAAAGTGGAACTTTTTCGAATTTCAAACTTTTAAAATTAAAGCTTAACAAAATGTTAATTCAAACGCTCAATAATTTTTGCGTTTAAAATGAAAGCTTTCAAAACTTTCCAATTGAAAATTTCATAATTACAAGCCGTGAGACTGCAAAATAAAAAATTTTAACTTTTATACATTGTACAGTTGAAATATAAAAAAAATCCCCGCTATCATTTTCAATGCTATGAATTGAAGAATGAATAAAAAAATTCATGAATTTTAAAAATTATATCATTTTTAATAGTTTCAAGCTGGAATAAATTAATTCATACATTTCAATTTTAAAATAATTTTTGAAAATATTCTCTCAAAAATTTGTGAGAAAAATCATTAAAAAAATTTCTAAGAATCAAATAATAAATTTTATTATCATGGAACTCAAATTTTTCCTACAATTTTTTGAAAATCCTGCGGAAGTAGTAATAAAGTTCCTTTTCAATTAATTTTTCAACAACAAAATTATTGCTGGTTTTTACCTTTCAAAATGCATGGAAAACTGATAAATTTTGCGTTTGAAATCTTTTCACGTTTTAAATTATTTTGGAATCTGTTCAAAACTTCGAAATATAATTTGAACTAACTCGATTATTTTCCGAATTGATAATTGCTCAATATCATTCAACGAATTTTGTTAGTCTTTTACAATATTTTCTTAACATTAATTTTTAAAAATGAAGAATCATTTTGAATTTCCCCAGCAAAATAAAAAAAATATTTTTTATTTTCTTGAAATCTCTGAAGATCCTTAAAAATCGTTAACATTTTATTTCGAAGTCTCCAAAAATCTCAACTTAGATAATTGATAATTGTTCAATTTTTATTTATGCATCAAAATTCAATAATTTCACTTACTTATTAAAAATGTCTGACACTATAAAATATTCAATATTCAAGGATTCCTATTTCAAATAATTCAGTTTAAAATTGTTTATTTCTCAATATTTGGTTTATAATTGCTCATTTCAAATGAAAAGTGAAATATTGCTAAATATTCAAAAAGTTTCTTCCTTAATCAAAAAATTTCAAATTAAATTGCGGTTGAGAGTGGAATATTTTATATTGAAAAAATATTTGAATAGTATTTGGAATTGAATATGATAGTTTAGTTTGTCAATTTTTTTTTAAATTAGGAATAGATTATGAAATTTCAATTGAACGTTCACATTTGTTCAACTTCTGAGGCTTTTAAATTGAAAAAATTCTCATTTTAACGTTAAAATCTGTAACTTGCTTTATTTTGAGCAGATTCAAAATCATCTTGCAAAGTCAAATATAGAATAAAAAAAAGTAAAAGTGTTTTTTTTTTCAAATTTCAGTTTCTTGTAGAAATATAAATTTCTACAATAAGCTACCAGTATGTAAAACATATTTTTACTTGGTTTCCCAATATGAAAAAAAATACTAATAAGAAGTTACACAAATTTTTGAGTTGTAGAATCTTGTACTTTTTGTGAAAAAAGTTGCCACCATGGGTGTTTAAAAAAAAATCTCGAAAAATAGTCATCTGAGATGAAAATGTAATAAAAGTTGTATATCTCACTGAAGCGTATATTTCTTGTATCTAAACTTTTTTTATCACATTAATATTTTTTGAGGAAAAGAAAAAAATAATTTTCCAATCATAGTTATTATTAATTTTTTGGAAATTTATAGAACAGAAACAAGTGAATATTTTTGGGTGACCTTTTCATATAAGTATACCCAATTTCTTTATGTCCAGAAAATGAGTTACCATTAAATCAGTTATATGTGGCATGAGTCGAATTGAATCGACTATTATTCGATTCGACTCGGCTGGGAATTGAGTCGAAAAAAGCCGACGCAGGAATAGAAACTTTATTTTCTATAATCAAGAAAATTTTGTTTAGAGAAGAAAAATGTTCTGGAATCAAGATAATATTGCATCATACGTATTCAGACCAATATGTTCTCCATTAGGGAAGTCCAGACAATTTTTTTCGAATTTTAATGAATAGCGCCCGGAAATTTATTTGAATCCACACAAAAATTAATCCATTTTTATTGCTTTGAAGAAAAAAATTATATTCAGTCTGTTTTATAGGGTCCCAAAAAAACCCCATAAGTTAAAAAGTGTTTCCGAGTTTTTGACGCTAATTATGATTTTTTTGCGTTTTTTGAAAAACCTCTAAATATCATTTTGAAAAAATTGATTCATTTTTCTGTGGATTCTAATGAACTTTTGGGCTTCATTCATCAAAATTCGAAAGTGAAATCTTCCAATGCATTTTTGGACCAACCTATTCTGCATTCAATGTTAATTTATTTTCCGTATGCATCAGTCAATTTTAAACTACAAATTTTTCAACACAAATATTCTTTTTACGAAAAAATAAAATTTAATTCTAGATGTGTGATGAAGACGTAGTTTACCCGAAGCAAAAATAAGATTTCACCCTAACTCTTAAACTCTTTATGTATTGCTGTGTCAGAAAATCGATGGAACGCCTTACAGCTGACGGAGCGATAATCTCCTCCGTTCACCAAAGTGCATCGATTGCCACACTTGAATTGAAAATATTGGTCATCTTGTCGAAAAGTCTTGTGAAGAGATTTTTCATTAAATTTTAAAAATAATCATTATTTATTAAAATCAGGCCCTTTTTTTAAAATTGGTAGGAAGCCGTAATAAGAAAAAAATCAATTGCAAGAAATATTGTGAAAATAAATTTTTTTTTGTTATAATTTTTTTATTGAAACTAATATTTTTTTATTTCGAATGAAATTATAATTGAAACTTTTTTGATTTTTAATATCATATAAAAACTAATTTTGTAGAGACTCTTTTCAGGATTCTTCTGAATTTAGAGTATATGAAATTATACATTTTCAATTTATAAATTCATCCATAATGTAAAATTTGAAATTAGAAACCACCCTAATCCCTTTAATTTTCATTTTCAATTTTTTTCTGGGTTGAAAAAGTGAATTTTTTCTGAATTGGAGAAGTCAGTTTCTTTCAAACACTTTAATTATTATTTTAATTGAATTTGAGGATGCCAATTCTTTATTTTATATAATTAAGATTAAATTTTGAATTCTGGATTATTTGAGATTCGAAGAAATTAAAATTGTATTCTTTGTAATTCGAAGAATTAGAAATTGAAGAATCTGAAATTAAAATTTGTTGAATTATAAAATTGATAAAAATTTAAATTATTTTACATAAGTTCAAACCATTGAAAAATTAAAAATGTCAAAATTCAGCATTCAACGTGAAAATTCAGAACAATTGTAAATAGTTCATTTTTTTTACTTTTCAAACTTATATTCAGACAATCATAAAATATTAGCTTGAAAATAAAAAGAGTGAATAAGAATGCAAACCAAGATCACTATGATTCTAATTTTTTAAATCGCACAATTTTAAGAATTTAAATTCAGTATTGTTTTTTTTTAGTTGAGTTTGAAATTCTCTATATTTTGGAACTTGAATCGAATTTTAATAATTAATAATTAATTTTAGTTATTATTATTAAATTATTATTATGCTTCAACTCTGCCAACATTATTTTTGAAATTTTGTATTGTTTTTAATTTGTTATGGAGGCTTATAATTCAAAAATCTTTAAAAAACTCATAATTTTACACGTTAAAAATTCAAACCAATCAATATAATATAATGTTCTTAAAATTAATTATTAAGTGTTCCAATATGCAATTTTTCTATTTTTGAATATTGAATAGCGAAATTGTACTAAAATTTTATAATTTTTAAACTTGAAACTACTACATTGGGAATTCTGAATTTTATAATTAACTTTTTCTCAACTAATTTTATAATTAATTAATGAATTTCAAATCAAAAATTTTCGAATTTAAGCTTTTAGAGCGAAAAACTTTGGTTTCGAGGCCTTGTAAATTGAACTGTCTTACAATTTGAAAAATTATGAACATTATTAATAATTATCATATGATATAGTATCCAGTGACATCAAAAGTGATGAAATTTTTTTTTTGAAAATGTGATTTCTGACAACAAAAAATCACTGTTTTTTTCATCGTTTGAAAATTGCAAAATTTTAAACAGTATGCACCTTTTTAGTATAGTTGAAAAGTTAGCAAAAAAACGTGATAAATCCATTTTTTTTTTTTTTAGAAAACGATGATGAATGTTTCTATATATTTGTAATATTATCAATTCAATTATCGAACTCAATTTAGCGAAAACAAACTTTTTTTGTCTCTTTTAACGTGAATCC